>APFE030568990.1:102326-141725 GCA_000404065.3 Pinus taeda
TTTTTCCAAATTCTTTTATGGTTTATGAGATAATTTTTTTTATTAACATTTTTTTGTCTTTTTTTATATTTGTTTTTTGAAGTAATCAACATTTAAATTCGTTAAGTAATCATAATCTAAAAAAAAAAATGGAAAATAAATTTTAAAGTGTGAAAAATAAGTTCTCTAAAAAAAAGGTACGCTATATAACACATTGCATCAACATGTTTCAAAATCAACATGAAAATCACTAACATTTAAAAACAAATATTTATATTTGATACATAATAAAATTTAAAATGTCAAAAATATGCTCCAAAAATAAGAATTATATTCTGCATCACCACTTTTCAAAATCGGGCTACGTTTTTACTACCCCTACGAAATAGGTAATCGTATCGGTTATTTAAAGTGCCAAAAACTATGTTCTAAAAAAATATGTGTGTTTTGCATTGTTCATTTTCAAAATCGGGTCAATTTTTTGCTATCTCTATGAAACAGGTAACAGTATCAGTTCTCGTTTCAAATTTTACATTGTTCAGACTTTTCCTGTGTTTGAACGTATTTCTTTGTGTAAACAAAGAATGGCAATTTTGAAGGTTTTCAAAGGCCCGATGACCCATTCCGTTACAGTACAGATGGCCACCATCCCTGAAAGCATTTATCAATGATTGTTAACGCTCAAAGGGGGATCTGAGTGGACAGAGGTTGGGAAGCGAGAGAGCATGAGAAGGTGAAATGAACAAACAACGTCGATTGGCTTTAAAGCCACAGATTGATAGAAAACAGAGTAAGCAGTGCTGAGACAGAGTAAAGACAGAGATATAGAGTGATAGAGAGAGTCTACGTACTCAGAGAGGCTTGAGGGGTTCAAGCAAAACTCTTGTTGGTGTATCTGTTGTGTCTTGAGACTCAAATTGAGCTCATACTATTATAAAAATCTATATTTAAAGACATGATAGAGAGGCCACCACTGAAGGCTGGACCAGGAGACGTAGCCCAGGAGTTTTGGGTGAACTCCATATTAAACTTGTTGTGTTTATGTGTGTTGTCTATTATGTTTTCTTTAACTGATTCATTGTCTATGTATTTCACAATCTTATCAATCCATTGCACAAAGTAACATAGGCAAATCCATGCACATGAGTCTGTAATACCTTAATAATTGTCTAAGATCTCATTATCAGATCAAATAATGTAGTTGTATAGCTTTGAAAAACATCACAATAGGTATTATGTTGTTATGTTTAATGCAACTTAGAATTTGAGGTGGAACTCTTTATGCCATAATTGTTCCACAAGTTTTTGGGGCTACCTTACGTTGCTTAGTCTAGTTGTCATTTCTAGACAAAAACATTTCTTAGAGGAATGTTTAAATTACTCATCAAATGAAAGCAATCTTAAGAGCACTGGAGTTGGCAGTGTCGAGTTTTATCATAAATTTATTGAATCTAACAAGCACCACTCTACCGTAATTGTTCCACAAGTTTTTGGGGCTACCTTACATTGCTTAGTCTAGTTGTCGTTTCTAGACATAAGCATTTCTTAGAGGAATGTTTGAATTACTCATCAAATGAAAGCAAGCTTATAAGCATTGAAGTTGGCAGTGTCAAGTTTTATCATAATTGTTTTGAATCTAACTGTTGTGTAGGTAAATCCCCTCTGCGGACAAAGGCGATCCCTCTAGCCTAACTAAGGTCTAGCAACAATCAAACAACGCTAACACACAGGTTCCTAATTGCAAAATAAAGGCCAAGATAAAAGCCTACCTCGAATCCAACGCTTATATTCGTAGAAGGGTCAACGCTTCCATTCTTTCACTTCAGATGGTCACAATCCTCACGATCTCCGTGAACAGACACCTGCACATGCAAAGAACAAGACAAATACAAGCATAAAATCCGGGAAATGCAACTATGTATCAGTCAGAAAAGATACAACTCAAACATCATAATAAAGACACATGAGTGGAACCATTATGATAGTCGTCTATTATTATTGATAAAACAAAAGAGAATACAACCAATTTTTGACGTCAAATCCTCCTTTGGTTGGGTCCAGCCAGCAAGTCCCTCAAGCATTCACCCTTGAAGGTAGATATCCCAAGACAAAGCTCTCTCTCACACAAGTTTACACAAGATGGAAACACTTCACAACCTTCCTTAAGCACTCTAGCAATCCCACACTAGTCACACCAGCTGCCTATCAAGCTCAGACACTATCAGCAATGCTCTAAACACAATCAATTCCAAACTAAAACTAATGAGCTCCAAAAAACTAGCACCTCATGGCAATGGTGGAGGCTTAAATAGGAGAAGGAGTCTCCATGAATGGTGGGAGGATGAGCTTATCTCCAAGGAAGGTGGCTCAAATGACGAAACAGACATGCCAGAGAAGGGAGGGCGACATTTACAAGGACAACAACCAAGTCTGGAGTCATCTGGAAAGCCGGTTGTTAGAAAAAACTCGCCCAAACTGGATCATCGCGGGTAAATAACTGCACTGGAGCGCTTACATCGTTGCTGAATAACACAGAAAGTCATATCAGCCGGATCAGATATAAGGAACAGACGCGCTGTCACATGAAATCCGACCAGCGCGGGAATCACGTGTGCTTTTGCGCTGGTAGCGCACTAGGTCTGTTTTGGAGTGCTCATCGGCGCGTTTATTTTTACAACAGTCGCGATGATAGAAGAACTTTGGCAAAGTGGGTCATTTGGCAACATTAGAGAGCATGAGCATGATTAATTGGATCCCATGACACAGCAGGAAGACTGATAGGGAGACAGTGACAAATTACTATGTAACACTAACAAGCACCACTCTGCCCCTTACAAATTTTGATATGGGCTAGACATTGATTGTAGCAAGTTCAATAAGCAGCAATGTCAAAAAAAAAAAAAAAATTCACATAGTTTATGAATGCAAAAACAAACATCGAAGCTTAAGAGATGATCAAACATAACATGTGTAAACCTTTGAAGCTCTATTCTTATGCCCTTGACGTGATTCAAATCATGTAGCTTCTTGAATCATTTTGTAGGGTTCACAAACTCTCACAGCTTGGTCTCTTTGGCCCCACAAAACCATCCTTTGGAGTGTACAATGGTTGCAAAAAAAGTCTGCACATTTGCGATAGTGATGTTAAACCAAGACAAATAGCCATTTACACGAATAATAATGTTGGTATGACAAATATCACATAAACACGAAACATTTTCCTTAGAAGGCCTAATTTTGCACCAACAACGAAAATGGGTCTTAAAAATTTAATGTCATATGTTAGTATTTGTTAGGTCCCTATAATACTAGTGATTCCCCCATTACTATTGTCATTGTATCCCTTGTTGTTATTTTTGTGCCCCTATTGTCCCCATATCGTTATTATTGTGCCTCATAGAAGCCCACTATTGTTATTGTTGTGCCCTTATATTAATATTGTTATGTCGGCCTTGATTATATTTTGACCCATTAGACTCCTATATATAGAAAGGAGGTTTTGTCATTTGTATCATCCAAGAATTTTTCATTTCTGTAATGTAAAGGAGGTTTCCCCCTTGAAGAGGCTG
This sequence comes from Pinus taeda, assembly GCA_000404065.3. Lineage (NCBI taxonomy): Eukaryota > Viridiplantae > Streptophyta > Pinopsida > Pinales > Pinaceae > Pinus > Pinus taeda. The sequence continues at coordinate 105,875 of APFE030568990.1, forward strand.
ATTTTGAAGGCGTTGATCTATATTTTCTTCTATTTTGTGAGTTGGTTGCATAACATTTGGTATCAGAGATTTGGATCCTAGGGTTTTGCTGCTCCAAATAGGTCATCATGGAATTTTTGTTGCAAATTTTTTTCTGCAACATTTCAGAAGCTAACAGAAAAACCCATTTGAGCTAAAATGTCTCTGAACCTGGGGTCCTAATTTTAGATATTTTCTTGCTATATTTTCGGAGATATGATCCAAGGAAGTTAGGGTTTTTCCAGGAGCCCGAATTATATCTCAAACAGGGGACTGGGGGAGAATCATCATAACTATTTTTTTGAGCATCAGATTGAAATTTCGTAACAATTTGTAGAAAGAGGATGTCCTACAATTTTTTTTGTATCGATTTCAGGTCCTAAGTTTGAAACAATGACACGTGGCACTTTGTACAAGTTCGCTCTACTGAACTAGTATAGAATCTGGCCATCATGGGAGATTTGGCATAACTCTTCCTTGGAGAATTCAATCTTGATCAGAATTGCAGGGTTAGAAAGAGGACTTAGAGGGATACTGAAGTACAAAATTGCAGACCTTGGATATCCCAAATTATAGAGATACAACAGATTCAATATTGAGATCCTATAAAGTGAAAAAAGGTGTGTAGTTTTTTTTTTTTAAATTTTGCATAAGTTTGGTTTGAAAAATAGTTTGAAGGAATTCAAAGGGCATAGTGAAGCATTATTATCATTAATTGATGCCTTGAAGAAAGAAAATGGAAATGCATAGTAAGCAACCTGAAATCTCTAGCATGATTCATGAAGAAGAGGAAGAAATGTAACATGATATATCTAAATTACAAGACCAAGTACAACAAATTTCACTCTCACAAAAAGTAATAGAAGCTAAGGTGGATGGTTTAAAGAAAGATGTGGAAGCTAAGATAGATGGTATGAAAGACAACATTGAATATTGGAAGAAAATTTTGACAAAGTTGCTACAAGAAAGGCTTCCTAATGGCGAAAAGGTAGTAGAGGAAACTCATAATGAGAGCAAAAGAATGTTAATCATGATTCGAAGAATGACAACATTGAAGATTTGAAGAAAGAGGTGGAAGGTTTGAAGGAAGGTTTGATAAAGTTGCTACAAGAAAGGCTTCTTAATGGCGAAAAGGTAGTATAGGAAACTCATGATGAGAACAAAATAAATGTTAATCAGGATTTCATATACTCTAACATTGGAATAAAGACCCACTACATTCCAAAGATTGATATGAGGAATTTTGATGGCAAGGATCCCCTAACATGGATAGTATAGATGGAACAATATTTCGATCTCCATAATGTGAAAAACACACAAAAGGTACGCATTGCAACTTTATATTTGGAACCAAATCAGTTTGTATGGTATCGATGACTTTGCTCTCGTAAACAAATTGTCACTTGGGCAACTTTTACGGAAGAAATGATAACACATTATGAGGATGCAAAAAACAACACCTATTTTAGCCAATTGATAAATCTCAAACAAAAGGTTCAATGATGGAGCACATTAAGGACTTCCAAAAATTTAATATAAGGGTAAAAAATATTCCATGGGAGCATAGGATTGATGTGTTCATAGGGACTTGAAAGGATAACATCCAACATGAGGTACGCCTTTGCGAACCTGATTCATTGGAGAAGGCATTCAGGTTGTAAAGAAAATTGGAAAGCAAAATTATGGAAACAAGGAAGCCTACCTCCGTTTACATATATACTAGTTTATCCTAGCTCCATTTTAGTTTTTGTTGTTATCTCACTACTGTCGCATGCATGAAAGTATTTTGCACGGACGTTCGCCCAACTGACTAACTGCCTCACCCACATGCATGTTGATTTCTTTGTTGAATCTTTCATTCATGTTTTGCATGCACTTCCAAACACTTTTGCTATCACTTAGTGTCGCCATGCATTTACTGTCTTAGTTTCTTTCAGTTGCCCATCGGCGAGTCAGACCAACCTTGGCCTAGACTCTGCCTTCACCAAGGCTGCATTATGCAATCTGGGGAAGAAAGGCTCACCTTCCTCTCTAGATTTGCACATTCCTGCCCAGCACTGGCCTCCAGGACTATTTTACGTATTTCTAGAGGACAGTGTCTGCTTGGCCCAAGAAATTACACAAATTTGTCCCTAGGCCAATAGCCCTTCCCAGCAGGAATTACGCATTGCGCAATCCCACAAGTCAGCAACCAGACTGGATTGTGCATTGTGCAGTTCTAGCATTCAGCTAGTCTCCCAATAGCCCAAACTGTGCCTTTTGTAGTCTTGGCAGTTGATCTCCCAAACTCTCGGCCGAAATTGCGCAACCTTCATGATCATGTACCCAGGTATGTTGCAAGTCAATTCTCATGTTCATTTTGGTTTTCGACTGAGAGATTGCTTTCCATGGGGGTTGCCTTGTCTCCAGGTATCCCAGGTGTTCATCTGCCTCTCAACAGTATCAATATAATGGTTTTCAGGAGAGCAGAAATGAAGACACCGTTCAGAGCACACTTGGGGATGCAATCGATCAAGTGTTCATGGACTTGCCTACCCACGAAGAAATCAAGTTGTTCGTAAACAAGGACATCAAGATATGACATTAGCAACATCACAACGAGCAACATCATGAATAATAGCTGAAGACAACATACCAAATGCAACGAATGCAAGAGGCAGGTTGTTGACAACATGGAGGCGGAACAAGGTTGCTAGCTCAAGTAGGTCCATTGATGATGAAAGAAACTTTGGAGACTTCAGTTATGAAGTGACGACGCGACATGAAGATTGCGCAAAGGTTGAAGATGGAACAAAGAAGGAGTTGCATGTGATGAAGCAAAAACTCAGGAAGAACATGAAGCTGCACAGACATAGGAATGAGTTGTAACAGGAATAAGAACAACAGTGGGCACAACTTGAACTCACGGATGAAATTGTGCTCGTAAAATTTAAGGATCCATCCCGACAACTGATATAGAGAAGACATGATGAGCATTGTTGTTGAACGCAAGCAAGGGATTCAGAAGCATGCATGTCGTTGATTGCACGCATGCAATCCAACCCATTCAACATACTCACCAAGGTGAAGACAAGAAGCAAGTCCAATTAGGGTTGAACATGTACTTCGACAAGTTGATGTGCATGACCACCAACACACACTTGAAGATCAACACGAACACTATGCATCAGTGTGTTTCCAGTTCAAGCGTACCCAAGAAGACCATGTGCATGTTATCAGACGAGTTGGATAAAGGGGCCGAACCAATGCACCGGTTGCAATGTAGGCAAGAGTTCACTTCAGCAAGGTGTCACCATGAGGTTCATGCCCACCATCACGGATGACCAAGCTTGGCATCAGCTCACCACCTTCACCATCACAAGCATTTCAAAGAGTTGGTATCATCACAACGGACCGAGTGTCAATGATGTCTTGCAAGGTTTGTTGAAGCCATGTTGTCTCACATGAGTTCATGTGCATTGTAATGTTGAAGATCACCCATTTTGCAGAGGAAAGATTCTGGGTACTGTGACAGGCACCATCAGTGAAACCAATGTAAGGTGCACCAGACATTTGCACAAGAAGTAAAAAGACACAATAAGCGGCAAGAACGCCTACATGCCAAGCCACACATGCACACATACTGAAAACACACGTATGTACACAGCAGATGCATGAAAATTCATGCATAATATTTTTTTAGATAAAGCCCATTTCGGGGCTTATTGAGAGGATTTCCTTCATAGTCAATTAGTTCATAGGCCCCTTTTTGTAAAACAAGTTTCACAATATAAGGCCCATGCCACATTGGTTCGAATTTTCCTGCCCCGAGTGTATCATTCGCTTGATCGTACAACAGGACTAAATCTCCTTCAACAAAAGAACAAGGAGTAACAGTTTGATCGAAGTGAGTTTTCACTCTATTCTTTTGTGCTTCAATAACTAAAGAGGCAAGTTGATGGGTCTTGTTTAGTGGCTCTAAGTAAAGAAGATGTTCTTCTACCGGAGTAGTATTTGGGAGCAATTCGACAACTAATTTGAGAGAAGGTATATTGCATTCAATCGGAAGGGTAGCCTCCAAACCGTAGACAAGTTGAAATGGGGTGAATCTGGTGGCATCCTTCATCGAGGCATAGTAGGCCCATAAGGCGAAAAAAAACATCAAATCCCAATTAGACATGCATTCCAATGGTTCACTAAAGCATCGTAACCAACACCTTCATGACGACTTCAACTTGGCCATTGGCCTGAGGGTAATAAGGCATTGAGCTATCATGATGCAAACCTAACTGGGTTGTTAACTCAGTCATCATGTAACCACGGAAATGAGAATCATGGTCAGTGACAATAGCCTGAGGGAATTTGAATCGAGTGATTACATGATTGAATAAGAACTAAGCCATTGTCTTATCGTCATTAGATAATGTAGGCATCACCTCGGCCCATTTTGTAAAATAATCAATGGCAACGATAATATACCCAGTCCCCCTGGCCGAGTGAGGGTTACAGGGCATAAAATCTATCCCCCATTTAGTGAAAGGTCCTACAGTAACGACAGGGTGCAAAGGGGATGGTGGCACATGCATCTTCCGTTGGTAAATTTGGCACACCTGATAGGAACGGATAACGAGAATGCAATCCTTGAAATAGAGGGCCAAAAATAACTAGTGTGGAGGATGTTTTGGGCAGTAGCATAACCAGACATGTGACCACCACAGGCACCAGAGTGGCAGTCATTCAAGACTCGTTTAACTTCCTCGAATGTCAAACAACGACGGATAATTGAATCAATGCCGAGATAGTACAAGGTGTCCCCAACAATTCGATAAGGTTGAGAATGATGGCAAATACATCACCAAGCATCCTTGGACAAATCAGGATGGAAGGAGGACATTTGGAGGTAGACGATAATGTCACTGTACCGGGTATCGAGGGTGCTGATCAATAAAAGGGTATCATCCGGAATGTGATCCTCTAACCAAGAGGGAGTGGTAGCGGACGGTAATGAGCAAATCAATTCAACAAAGACAAGCGACTTCTTTGACTTGGTCGTAGTAAACTCCAAGTCAAACTCTTGAAGGACAATGATCCATTTCGAGTATTTGTCCCCCAGCAATTGACGTGATAGGATGTATGTCACTGGGTTGCAATCAGAAATCACTATCATCGTGCATAACAAATATAGTGACTGAAATGTTGGATAGCGTGAACGGCCGCCAAAGCGAGCTTCTCGACATAAGCATATCGAGTTTTTGTGTCAAGGAGGTTGTGACTGAGATAATAAATGACATGTTTGGAACCATTGTCGTCGTCTTGAACCAACACCATGCCAATAGTGCTACCGGCGGTAGTGAGATAAAGAGTGCAGTTATGACGATAATCAGGTGGACGCAATAAGGGAACAGAAACAAGGAGGGCCTTGAGTTTCTCAAATGACTCTTGGGTAGTGGCATCCCAAACAAAGGAAGTGTCACACTTTAAGAGCCACGTATAGCCTTTAGCAATTTTGCCATAGTTAGGAATAAAGTGACGTAAGAAATTAGCTTTACCCTGTAAACTCTACAATTGCTGCAAAGAGGCAGGAGGAGGAAGATTCAGGATGGCTTCAACTTTGAGGGGATCCAAGCAAATGCCCTCTTTAGAGATGAAAAACCTAAGAAGTCTACTAGATTTGACGCAGAAGACACACTTATGTGAATTAAGATGAATACGGTAGTGTCGATAGTGAAGAAAAATCTCATGAAGGTGGTTCAGATGGTCAGACTGCTTTGCTGAATGAGCCAGAAGGTCATCCAGGTATGGATGAAAAATGTGACGAATGTCATGGAACACATATGACATTGCTTGCTGGAAGGTAGCACCAACATTTTTAAGGCCGAAACGAAGCTTCTTATAAGCAAAGGTACCCCATGGGTAGATGAAGGCAGTTTTGTGTTGATCGGCAGGTTAAATGTTAATCTGGTTGTAACTAGAAAAGCCATCCATAAAAGAGTAGATCTCACTTCCAGTGCAATCGTCGATGAGTTGGTAGATAAAGGGCGTAGGATAATTATCTTTTTGACACGCATGGTTGATGTCAAGGTAATCAACATAAACCCTAATAGTGCCCTGCTTCTTGGTCATAAGGACAATATTAGAGACCCAATCAGTCAACAGGATAGGGTAAATAAACCCAGCCTTGAGAAGATTTTCAACTTCTCCCTTAATAGTCGTAGCCTTTCTCAGGTGCATGGGGCGTAAACGTTGTCGAACAAGTTTGGCACCAGGATATGTAGGGATTTCATGTACCACGATACTAGGATCAATACCAAGCATTTCTTTGTATGACCAAGCAAAAACGTCGCGAAATTCTCTGAATAGATTGGTATAAAGCTGAATCTCCTCTAGAGTACACGTAACTCCAATGTGGATATTCTCAACAATCACTGGTTTGACAGAGATGTGGATAGGCATCGTTTGCATAATGTTCCCCATATTGCCTTCAGAAAAAACTTCATGAACTTGAATAGGAGTCTGAAGGGGTTATGAAGGGATACAAGAAGCAAACTTCTCCAGACAGGTAGTCATGGCCCCATGGTTTGGGAGAAATGAGGAGCGATGGTGATGATCGAACCAGGGAGGCTCACCAAAGACATAGTCTCTATAACCGCTTCATTGGAAGGAAAGATCTCTTTTAATGGATCCAAAGAAATGTTATCACCAAGATAAGGGGATTGTACATATGTGTCGAGAGACCTGCTTGATGGAGCAGGATCAGAGGATGAAGTCGATGCGGAAAAAATTTCAACATAGTTGATCTCAGCAGGACTAAACAGCGTGACGTCACCCCAAGAGTCTACCTGATCGACAGGAGGGAGGACCCAAGGATCAGAACGGACACAAAGCATGTTAATGGGGGAAATGTTGGGAGGTGGTAGTGAAAAGACACCCATAAGGGCAGGGTCTTTAAAAAGTCCAGTGCCCACACTTTCATAAGGAATGGAGGTATGCTCCACAAATGGCACATTTCCATCTGAAGAAGAAGAGGCGAAGGAGGACAATTGATCAACTATGACAATCTTCCCTTGATGGGGAAAACGAAGGACACGAAATAGAGATGAAGCTATAACATGCATAGCATATGTCCAGCTTCATCCTAAGAGAAGGTTGTAAGTCAAATTTGCATCAACAACTTCAACTTCAACTTCAACTGTATTCCCTTCTAAAGTAATGGGCAAACATGGGGGGATACCAAAAGGACAGTAATCTCTTTCTTTGAAGGCTTCCAAGGTATTTGGAGATTGACTCAACGTCAGGGAACCAATGGCCTTCCAACAAGCAACAAACATGATGCAAGTGGAGGCGCCCTCATCAATAATAATACGATGAATATTCTTCGATTTAATGATGACTTGAATGAGGAAAGAAATCTGATGAGGCAATAGTGGTAAATGATTTTCAAGATTGAAAGTGATCAAATCGGAATCAGTCGGGTCAATGCCACCAATAACTGATAGCAGAGACTTCCTTTTGGAAGGACAACTCTATAGGACTTCCAAAGCAGAAATAGCTGAATGAACTTGGGCTAAGTCCTCAACAATGCTATAGTGCTGCGTGGCTCGAGCATTAGGGTTGTAAGAAGATTTCTGGAGTACTCCCTTGGTAGGAGGTCAAATGACTGACTCGGTACTAGGCCGCTCGATATGGAGAGGACCAGTACTAGATGAAAGAGCACCTGAAGGGGCTTCAGGTTCCTTCCTGGCGGGAGGAGGGTATTCTTTCGATCGAGTACTAATATGAATGGGAATGGTCCCAGCCATGAAAACTTGGGAGCCAAAAGTGGAAGAAGATTGAGGTTGATCGACCACCATTTGAGTCTATTGCGGGGGAAAGGGCTCCTTGAGCACAACAGGAGTTCCAGGGGTGCCTTTAAGCAAACGACTAACCTCAGACCATCTGGGATAGTCTTTGGTATAGTGATCCTCGTCATAGATGAGACAAGGGTAATTGGATTTGCATTTGGTACCCTCATCAGCCAGAGGCTTAGGAGTGTCCTAATTTGGTGGATCGGTTTTATTTTTTCCTTTACCCTTTTTCTTACCTTTCAAAGCTTTGTCTGCCGCGGTGGATTGGATGACATTGACTTTAGAATTTTTACCAGGATTAGGCTGGGCCTGAGAAGCATTTTCATTTGGAGTAGTAGATTTTTGCTTCGTAGGGGTCGTGGAAGACTTTCAAGAGAAAGAAATAATGGAACCAATTACACCATTGATAGATGGTGTTGGTGGAGCCTTAGAAGTTCTGGGTCATGGAGCATCAGGCAAATAATCATACAGTTTACCGGACTGGGAATAAACCAAGTCGAGATACTCAGCATGTGCAATAGCTTTCTCTTCAGTGACACATGACCCCATGGCAATATCGTGGGCTATCAGACCAAAAAACGAGGTAGTAAACCAATCAGTCAGAAGCTGATTAGGGATCTAGAACTTAATCAAATGACGACTCCTTCTCCATTCACGAATATGATCGGAGATGTGCGTTGTCATGTCCTATTTTAAAGATGCAAGGAGGTGTGTTCCCATTTCATAATGAATCAGTAACTAAAAGTGAGTAAGAAATTCCATCGCCAGCGAATTGAAATCCTGAAAAATTCCACGAGCAAGCTCAATATACCACTTCGCAGCAGAGCCAGTGAGAGTCCGTTAGAATAGACGGAGCCAGATAGAATCACCAAGCCATGAGTTAGATGAGCACCAGAGGTGATAAGTCATGACATGAGCTTGAGGGTCTTCTCTAGATTTACCGTCAAATTTAGGACAATCATGGGGAATTTTAGTTGGAACTGGTGGCCAACACGGATTATGAAGGATTAGATCATTTGTCAATTTGGACACATCAGGCCGTTCCAAAGTTGCCAAGAAAGGTAATTAAGGATTAAAGGACATCATAGGCCTCTGATAAGAGCTAGCATTAGGGTTCCATCTAGCTCCTTACTGCCCTCATTGGTTTTTCCCAGAAGGATTTTTCCCATAAGGGTTGTGTCTGTAAGGGTTCTATCCATAGGGATTATAAGTATAACTAGATGGTTGACCCAGGATTTGAACACCAGCTACCCATTGGGTGCCAAGCTGATTGATAGAAGCAGCATAAGGCTGCTAAAAATTTTGATAGGGATTGACCTGCGATTGCTGATAATTTTGATACGAAGTAGTCTAAAGTTTCCCTTGGGGTTCCTGAAGTGTTTGGAGACCGTATTGCGGCTGAGCTCCAAAAAGTGCCTAAGGCCCAGGATGCATTTGATAAGCAGGTTGGGTTTGAAATCCAACCAGAAGATGGATTGACTTGACCAGATGGATGTCCTTGTTGAAATTGAGGTTAACCCAACTGGTTAGAAGGCTGGCCTTGTTGATATTGAGGTTGGCCTACTTGCCTAGAAGGTTGATCTTGCTGGGTAATAGGTTGACCATGCTGAAGATGACGTTGGCTTGGTTGACTATAGGATTGAGTTGACTGAAAAATAGGTTGGCCTTGTTGAATATGAGGCTGGCCTACGTGTCTAGAGGGTTGACCAGGCTAGATAGTAGGCTAGCCTTGCTGGATTTGAGACTAGCCTACTTGTCTAGAGGGTTGACCTTGCTGAGCAACGGGTTGGCCTAATTGGATTTGAGGCTGACCTTGTTGATCAAAAGGTTGCCTGAAGTAAGTAAAAGAGGAACCTGTAAAGGTTGAAGGTTGTCCCTATAAGGGTTGTCCTTGTAGGCCAGTAGGTTGTCCTTGATACGGCTGCCCTTGATAAGGTTGCCCTTGATACGACTGCCCTTGATATGGTTGCCCTTGATACAGTTGACCTTGATAAGGTTGACCTTGATATGGCGATCCTTGATATGGGGAACCTTGGAAAGCCGAAGGCTGTTCTTGGCCACCATGGTAAGTAGTACGAGCCCAGCCAACAAATAACGGAATAGAAACCTCAACCATAGGCTAGAGTGGGAGGGATCTAGTATGATAGATATGAGTTCCTCGAGAATCATAATAATGCAATGGATTATGTGGATTTAGGTTTTGAAGAGCATGCATGTATTGCTCATATGTCCACCCTGCTAGAATGGAACTGGAAGAGAGTGGAATACTACTGGTGGGATTTACGACTCCAGATACCGAAGCGGAAGGGCCACCACTAGCGGGACTGACGGAGGGCCCAACAATAGTGGTAACCACTGAAGATGCAGCAATGACACTAACAATAGGAGTTGTAGAGGCCACAAAAACAATAGGTATGGATGGAACAGATGTGACAGACACATTTTGAATCCGAGGTATGAAAGGTTCTGAGGTGGGGGCTATAGTATGAGACCATGTAGAACTCGAATTAAGAGACAGGGAACTCATGATGTCAGACAAGGCGCGATAGTGTAGGGGAAATGTCACGCCAAGAGAGGTGATGCAAAAAGGTTCTGTAGAGAGAGGGATTTCACCAGATGACACAAGGTTCTCTTCACTGGATACAGGGGTCGTCTCATCCATATTAGAAGAAGACATTGCAGTTGACACACCAAGGGGAGTAACCAGGAAGCCCTCTTCTGAAGGTTCACAAATATGATTCCAATTGATATCATAAGAGTCCCCTCCTAGAGCTCGAGAGTCAAGGGGTTGAATACTCAGGACAATAGGAAGGGTATCACTAACAGCTGATACCTCAGAAGCGATAGGAGATGCAAAGTCGTGGTCACTTGGTACAGGGGACGAGATTGGTGATTCCGCTAGGATGAATTAACTCAAGATCTTGGAAAAGAGATAATCAAGTAGCGTCACAAATCAACGTGAACCAAAACACAGTCAAGACTAACAGGGAAAATGTGAGCTTGGTCGAATAAATTTTAAGACACACGAACAAAACTTGACCTTTTCATGTTTAAATATTCGAGAAAAAGGACAAAAGATGACTCTAGTCGCCTTTGAATATTTAATGTGTCTGAAAGGACAAGTGCTTAGATGATCCTTTTCTCTCAAGGAGTCAAAAAGGAATGAAAGTGACTACTCTAGAGTACTAGACAAGAGGTTTACTAGGCAAACCACAAAATTGCTTATACACCTTGGTGATCAAATGAAATAAAAAATGACCAAGGACTTTTCATACGACAGTCAGTCTTCCTGAATGTTGTGTTCGGTGCGTTACAGTTCGTAAGGTGGCAGACTCGGATCCCTATGGATGTAGGATGATAATCTAGTGGGGTCTCTCAATATATACTTGATGGTACAGGGAGCACAAATCCGTACTAGCAACTGTTGAGTCACAGAAGGAGGAATCACCCAACCTTAAGCGAAAACAATAGTGACTAGGTTTAACGACGCTAGTGCACATATCTAGCCTAGCGCTCTAGATAATGTGCATTAAGTTCCAATGCATTGTTAGGTTCATTCAATTGATTTTAGAGTTGATCTTGAATTAAGTTTTGGTTTTCAGGCCCTACCAAATGTATCTCAACAATTCCTAGGATGTACCTACAATGAGTAAAGCATCAATTGTTTTGATGAACACCTACATAAAGGAGGGTAAAGAGTTCATTTCCAAGAAAACACAAACCAAGATAGGAAAATGCAAGCACTAAGAAACACAATGCATCAATACACTAATCTCACAATGCATCGATACTACTAATGAAAGATTTAAAGTTCGCTTTCCAATTTCTCAATCATGAAAATTCGTAATGTAAATGTACTTTCACTTTCGTATACTAAGTGAATGCAATATTTTGATTTTTTTTTTGGAATTTAAATGACAAACAAGCAAGTGTAAAACTGACTGATCCAAACAATTGTGATCTATGTTTGATAGTGAGGAAATCGAATCAATGTGAAGAATCGGTTCAATAACCAACACTAAAAATCAATCAGTAAGAAAACAGGCAGCAAAAAAGCCTCAAGCAAATCAATAAGATGGTTGTGGATGAACCTTGGACAGACAAGTGACCCAAGCAAATGACTTCTCGATGAAACCTTTAACAGAGCTACGTCACAAGGTCTAAAAACACAAGACTCACTCAATGAAACCAAAGAGAAACAAGCCTTAACCAAAATAAATCAAAACAATTTGATGAGAGGCAAGAAACAATAAGGGGAAAGTAGTACTGGTTGACTCAGGAGGCAAAGTTGCAGAAAAAACAACTTGTACAGGAATCATCGTAGGTCTATAACAATAAGCTTGAGATGAAAATCCAATAGTTGCAAGTGCAGAGACAACAACGTGGTGACGTCATTGCAGTTGTACACCTGTCTTCGGTGATGGTTTGATTTCAGGAATCGTCGCGACTGTACAATAGGTTATCTGCGACGTGCAGGTTTACTAAAGAGGACAAGTTTGACATCGTCGCAACTGTTAAGCTATCTTCGACGACGATTTTAGTAAAGGAAAAAAAACAAGTAAAAACACCTGAAGGACACTAGACTGATCTCCCAACAAGTAAGAGGGATTCCCAGATTGACCCAAGTAACCCAAAAAGCTGAAGGCTCAAACCCAAAAATCAAGAGACATTATATCAAAAACACTAAGAGCAAACAAGAAGAAAACATACAAAGGACTCCCCAACGGAGTCGCCAACTTGTGAAGTAGGAAATGTTCCCTCTGCGGACAGAGGCGACCCCTCTAGCCCTAGAGTGGGTCTAGTCATAGCAAGAAAAAACAATAATCAATTTCCTTAAATAGTCATTGTTGAAAGAGCCTACCTCAAACTAGTGTTTGATGAAGCTTTCGTTGCGCCGCTCCAGCTATTTTTTCCTTCTCCTCAATGAGCAATCAACCTGAAACAACACAAGAGAACAATAGAACTCATAATTGCGAAAAACAATGATATATTTACTTATAGAGTCAAGGAACCATAAGCTATCAAGTATATTGTACACAAGACATAAGAAATCATCATCGATTGTATTAAAATGAATCAAAAGAAAATCTTACAACCAAGCCTTGACGTCACATCCCTTCTCGAAGGTTCCAGCCGACATGTTTCTTCAAGCATTCACTCTCAAAAGGATCTCCCAAATGGATGATAACTCTCTCTCTCTCTCAGAAGCTCTAGTACAAAGCTAAGGAAATCCACAACCAATTGCTAGACTATCAGTAATTCATACTACAAACTCACACCACAGCTAACTAATTTGCTCCAATCCAAAAACCAATAACTAGCTGATCATAGCAATAGGGAGTGTTTTTTATAAGAGGAGGAGCCTCCATGAAATGAGGGAGAAGGAGCTTATCCTCAAGGGAGGTTTCTCAAAAGGTGGAAGCACCATCCCAGAGGAGGAAAGGTGAACCGACTTGACCCAACAACTAGTTCTAGAATCACGCAGAAGGCCAATTGTTTGAACTAATTCGCCATATCTGGATCGTCGCAAGTCATACACTAGGGCTCAATGATGACATCGCAAGGAAACAATTTATTCAGACAAATCGTCGCAAGAAGGATCTTGAGGATTTGTGCCGAGCCTTAAAATCCTACCGTTGAAGGAAACTGATGTATCCCTGTGATGATGATGCGACCTTATAGTTCAACACAGAGAATCGTTGCAAGAATAATGATGCTTACTTGCGACAACGCAGAAACATAGGTAAAAGGGTCAATCTTCAGGATTAGAGAGCATTTGCTTAATCTTCTTGAATGAGTGGGAAGATATGTACATGTTTATTTGATGTATGACACAACGGAGATGTCGCCCGGGGACTGACGTGAGGTCAGCGACAAATTACTCTGTAACGGACCCTAAGCTCCTAGGTAAATCCTTAGGAGCCAAAACTCTATGGAGATGGATAGTAAACCCCAACTCCATTTAGGGTACCCTATGGAAGTAAAAATATGTTCCCACCCATTCGCAGGAACAAATTATAAGACTCAATGGGAGAATAAAATGGTCGGTCATATGGAATCAGGTGTGGGAAGACCAGGAAATTTGGAACTATGCATGAATGCATGCCCCTATGTGAAAAAGATTTGGAACTGGGTGAATTTTATCTTTAAAGCATTGGATCAAGATCCCTCCTCCATTCTTAACACCATCGAAAATTGGCGTTCCTCTTTCTCCCCCAATCCTCTTGTTAAGAGGGCATGGAATCTTGTCCCAGGTATCATATGTTGGGTGCTATGGAAGGAAATAAATGCTTGAATATTTAGGGGAAACTCACTTCAGGAGGAAATCACCCTCTCTAATGTCAAGAAAACAATTTGGGAATCTTTGGCCTCCTCTATTCTATAGGATCCCATCGACCCTCCTAGTAGCTCAGATATGAATATTCTTTCCATGTTGGATATCCATCTTGCTAGCGCACCTAATGCCTCCTCTATTTCCAGAAACAAGGGACCTGCTGGCATATGGTCAGCCCTAGAGCAATGGACCATTAAGCTTAACTACGATGGAGCGGCGAAAGGCAACTCGAGGTTTGCGAGCTTTAGGGGGATCTTTAGGAATGCTAAGGGGGAAATCTTGTGGATTTATGAGGGAAACATTGGTACCTCAACCAATAATGTTTCTGAACTACACGCTCTGGAACATGGGATCACCATTGCAAAACTCTACAAGTTTAGCCCTTGGATTATCGAATGTGATTCAACTCTGGCAATGCATTTCAACAGGAAACTTCAGTAGGGGATGGACGCTGCCAAGGTATTGGATAATTGGCGTTTAAACAAAATCTTACAAAGAATAAAAATCAATATAGAAAGCATGGAAGGGCTTCACTTCCAGGCAACTAGAAGAGAAGGGAACAAGTTTGCGGATAGGTTGGCTAACAAAGGTGCAACAGGTAACCTCTGGTTGCGATCAAGGTCATGGCATGACCTGGAATAGGGTGATCTTCATTAGCACTGCAAATTCATAAATGTGAAGGACAACCAGAGAAACAAACATTAACCGTTCGAGGATCCCATGTCACATCAATGATGGATCAAGAAATTTAGAGGATGGCGGTTCTAACAATTATCTTCCCTGGGTCGTCCTCTATTTGACAACCATGTCTTATAATCCTCCCACATCTTCGCTCTCCAGCAAATGAGGGTGCAAACAAGGGTGCAAACGAGCTCGAGATTCCTCTCATTAGAACTCCTTAGGCTCTCCTCCCACCACTCACACAGAGTCCTCGCACGGCGCACAACTCTAAATTACTCTGTGGTGGTGAACCTTGAAACCCAAGAAATAATTACAATCTTAGAGGCTCAGGGCAGAGCTCTAAGAAGAGGATTTTCCTCGGATGAAGTTGTTGTTGACTTCACATGGATCCCAGACCCCACTCTCACCAAAGCTAGAGAAAATCTCTACGCGCAATCCATCGATATTTGGTGGCAAATGAAGATTATCCTTGGCATGGCTATGCAGGAGCAGGCCGAGCACTCTAAGGTGGTGGAGAAAAAAATTTGCAGCCTCACCAACAAATTTGTGGTTTTTGTCGAGGCTATCCACCACTGTCGTTTCATCACTCGAGAATCTCCTCAATACGCAGTCTTAAATAAAAATTCTATTGCGAAGATGCATTCGCTTGCAAACTGCTCTCCAAGCATAAAGAAAGAAGCGGTGGGAGCCTCCTCCAACAGTCCGTCTACCATGGCACCGCAGTAGGGAAGCACCCAGGAGCAACCAATAAGCCTAGATGACAACCTGGTCACTGCTAACCCCTAATGAGTGTAGTAAGATCCTTTTGTTTTGTCTCCCTTTCAGATGCAAGGTCGCGACAGAGAACGCGATGGTGATTGCAGAGCAGAAAATAAAGACCCTAAATTTGACATTCCTGGTTCCACTTAGATTTCTGGTCTCTTTTTGGAGTCAACAATAATTTTGGTCTCTGTTTGTCTACTATGTTCTGATCACTATAATTCTCAAAGCAAACATAACTTTTTTCTTGATAAGTCTCAATGTAAATCTATCAATTTGACTATCAGAATAGCTATGGTCATTAGCTCTTGTGCTGAAGAGACAACCTGACACAAACCAGCTTTTGTAAATACCTCTTCTATACAACAATATACCATATCTTTTTATATATATATATATATTATAATTATATGAAAGAAATATATATTATTTTCTTTTAATGTACTTAAATAATATATATATCAATTATAAAAATTTTACTTTATAATATTTTTAATACATTACAAAAAAAATGATATTATTAGATGTTATGTAATAAAATATTTTCCAAAACATTCAACACTATAAAGTATTTATTTAGGTTTAAACTTATTACTAAATATGTTAGTGTTAGTTTTTTATTAATGTAAATATAAATTATATATATTTAAAACATTACAAATTTGTTCAGTATGTGGAAGGAAGCAATACTTGAATAATGTTTAGGTTTATTTCCAAGTTATTTGGATAACATATTTGGGTATAGTAATTTACTGTTTTCTATTGACATTACTCCATTTTTTTTAATCTTACTCGGGTATAATAATTTTTTTTTTGTGTTATTTATTATTTTTCTTTTATTAAAATTAGAATAGTATATTATTATAATTTATAATAGTTTACATAATAAAAATTAATATATTAGCTATATTATTTTAAAAGGAACTGAATATTTGATAATATAAGTTTATAAAATTATATTATATATGTTTTATAAATTAATATAAATTTTACAAATTTAAATTATCTTTCTATCTTAATGTTATCAATCTTGATTTAAATTTTATCAAATCAAAATCTGCACCTAGTTTAATACCACCCAGTGTAAAGTATTATTATTATCACTACATAACTGTAACATTTTTGGGAGTCACTTGATTATATAAATTTTAATAAATTTTTTTCTAAAATATTTGATTATTTTACATTCTTAATGTTATCAATCTTGATTTAAATTTTATCGAATCAAAAAATCTGCACCCACTTAATAACCCTCCGGTGTAAAAGTAATTATTATTATCACTACATGAACTTCTATACATTACTTTGGGGATGTCACTTTGATTATATAATACTTTTAATAAATATTTTTTCTCAAATATTTAAAATTATTTGACATTAATTCAATTTAAAAATTAAATTAATAAAAAAATTTCAAATTGAAATATAATTGTGTTTTGATTTTATTTCAGATAACCATAAATTATTTCACAATTATATTTTTATTTTACAAATAATTTTTCTTTAACCTTAAGTTGTATGTTTAATCATAACATATGTGAGTTAAGTGAGGGATACTACTCTCCAAAGTGGAGGATTAATGCTCCATATATTTGGTAGACTTCCCACATATTTGGTAGACTACTCAAAGTATGGTGGATGTAAAATATTTATGAGTTTTAATAGAATGGAACATGTTCTTAGAGGTAGATTAGCTATCTCTTTTGTAATCGATCATTGCATAGGAAATAAGAGTAGCAATATAGTAATCATATAGAAGGTTATGGGGTATTTATGGGAAGTTATTAACATTGAGAAATTTGTAGTAAGCGGATTTAATATAGTTTGGTGTTATTGCCCTTTCTTATTCAAAAACCCTACTTTTTCTAGTTGTTGGTCTACTTATGTATGAGAAGGAAAACTTTTTCTTGAATTATTATGTTGTCTGGCTTTCTAAGTGTTTTGATTCCATAGTTCTACTTCTATACATAAATATGAATATATGGATTGTTCTAAAAGTTTTGGATCCTAGGAAGGCTCTTATTTTGTTTATGGTGTTCGTGACCTCCTCCTGAGTGAGTTGGGCCTCTGACACTTTGTTTTCTCTCCATGCTTTCGATAGTCTTAGTTGAGGATTTGAGCAATCTAGCTCTTACTTCTTTCTTACACCTCCTTTGCGACCCTCTATTTTTAAGAACTCATACTTTGTCTTTATCCTTGTGTCATTATTATTATCTGTCCCCTATCTTAGCCTCTCTAAGTTTATTCCACTTCCTTGATCTAAAAATGAGATCTTAGATTAATATTAAGGTACTATAGACTCATGTGCAGGATTTGCCTATATTACTTAGTGCAACGGATCGAAAAGATTGTGAATAATATAGACAATGAGCAGTTAGAGAAACATAATAGACACACACACACACATAACACAGTAAATAATCAAGGAGTTCACCCAGAACTCTTGGGCTATGTCTCCTGGTCCATCTTTTAGTGGTGACCTCTCTATTATGTCTTCAAGAGCAGAGTTTTTACAAATGTGATCTCAAATTGAGTCTCAACACAACAAAAACAAACAACAGGGGTTTGCTTGAATCCCTCAAGTCTTTTATGAGTACCCAGACTCTCCCTCTCACTCTCTATATCTATTTTCTCTCTGTCTCAGCACTGCCTGCTCCTGTCTCTATCATTCAGTGGCTTTTAAGCCAATTGACGCTTGTCTGTTCATTTTCCCTTTCGGCTCTCTGGCTTTCGGCCTCTGTCCATTCAAATCCCCTCTGAGCGTTAAATAATCATTGTGAAACACCTTCAGGTATGGTGGCCACCTATTTTTAAACGGAAAGAACCTTTGGCGCAGTTGAAATCCCTAGGAACACGTTTCCCTGTTTACATAGAGAAATACACTAAAAACACGCAAAAACCTCTTTATATCGGACTTCAAAAGTCATTGAATCCACCCTATAATCCCTTCGGATCTGCCTTTGGTCGCTATCACAAGTCCACCGTTGATCTGTGTGATCGTTCATCCAACGGTTGATATACATTTCGGGCGGCTTATGCACACGGAGATTACCTGCTCAAAAAGGTAGTTTTCTCTCTCTGGCGCCAAGCCATGTGTCGGCCAGTGTATGGGTTGGGTGGAGCTCGTACAATACCACTTACTGCCTGAGGCTCGCCTGAAATCCCGCTCATGAACTCAAAATATATATAGCTGCATGTATAAAAACTTTTGGGTCTATTTTATCGCTTCAGGCGCATTTCCTTTATATTTCATTTATTTAATGAAAGTGTGAATTTTCATAGAAAAACCCTTTTTTCTGAAACTCAAAATATATATATTTGCACCCATAAATGATCTAAAAATGAGATCTTAGACTAATATTAAGGTATTATAGACTCATGTGCAAGATTAGCCTATATTACTTAGTGCAACGGATCGAAAAGATTGCGAATAATATAGACAATGAAGTAGTTAGAGAAACATAACAGACACACACATAACACAACAAATAATCAAGGAGTTCACCAAAAACTCTTGGGCTACTTCTCCTGGTCTAGCCTTCAGTGGTAACCTCTCAATTATGTCTTCAAGAGCAGAGTTTTTACAAGTGTGAGCTCAAATTGAGTCTCAACACAACATGAATAAAACAGCAGGACTTTACTTGGATCCCCTAAGTCTTTTTGAATAGCACAGACTCTCCCTCTCGCTCTCTATCTTTGCTTTCTCTTTGTCTCAACACTGCCTGCCCTTGTCTCTGTCATTCAGTGTCTTTTAAGCCAATCGGCGCTTGTCTGTTCATTTTCCCTTTCAGGCTCTCTGGCTTCTGGCCTCTGCCCCTTCAAATCCCCTCTAAGCGTTAACCAATCATGGTGTAACGTCTTCAGGGATGGTGGCCACCTATTTTGTAATGGAAGGGACCATCGACGCATTATAAATCCCAAAACAATTATTCTCTGTTTACACAAAGAAATAGACAAAACACTGTCAAATCCTCCCAAACACCTTCTATCGGACTTGAAATATTATCAATTCAGCCCTATAATCCTTTCGGATCCATCTTTGGGCGCTATCGCAAGTCTACTGTTGATCTATATGATCGTGGATCCAATGGTTGCTATTGAGTTTAGGTGGCTGATGCGCACGGATATTACTTGCTCAAAAAGGTCGCTTTCTCTCTCTGGCGCTGAGCCATGTGGCGGCCAGTGTATAGGCTTGGGCAGAGCCTGTCAAATACCACTTGCCGCGTGAAACCCCACTCATTACGGAACCCAAAATATATATCGCTGCATGTATAAACCCTTTCGGGTCTATTTTATCACTCCATTCACATTTCCTTTGGTTTTCGTTTATTTAACGAAATTGTGACTTTACATAGAAAAACCCCTTTTTACTGAACTCAATATATATATATATATATATATATATATATATATATATATATATATTTGTACCCATAAGACCCATCGGGTTCGGCTTTATCGCAATTCACATATGTATTGCCCCCGCTCCTCTATATTTTCATGATGCAATTTTGCGATGCGATATATCGCAATCGCATATTGCATAGTTCTCGGGCCCCCGTAACTCCTTGTGTGTCTATTAGCGATGCGATGGCGTGAGTAGATCTGGACCATTGATCTACACGCATAGATCAATGGCTCTCGTTTAATCGCACTGATCACTATTGCGATTTCCCATAAGGCCGCTTCTGATGGACTCCACTTGCCACCTCCGACTGCAATACACCAATTAGATCTGGATCGTTGATCGACCAGATCCGACGACTCCTATGAAAAGTTTCTTAAGCCTCCGATAGACTCCGTTTTCACCATTTCTTCTTGTTTTTCCTTTGCGATAGTGTAATCCGCCTTTTGTAAAGGTTTTTCTCATGCGATACTTTTTTATTTTTGAAGACTTAGAGGGTTTTTAGGATCCATTTTGGATTATGCCTTCCCACTGAAAATTCTTTTGGACCACAAAAAGTTGGTTTTTAAGCATCGATTAAGTGAGGATACAACTTCCTCACTTGTCCAATCTCTATCCATCTTGCATTGCTTGGTTTTGAACCTTTGAGTCCAATTCTCAGGTACTCAACATCCCCTTTGTGCGTAGTTCTCACCTTCCTATCCAGAACTGTGTCTTCCTGCAACTCATTGAGATATTCAGGCAACAGATCATCTATATAAGGCAACTGACTTTGCTCTTCAGGATCTTGAAACAATGAAAGTTCATATAGTTCAAGTTCTATGCATTAATGACTAAATAGATATGCATAGAAGCTGGAAAATCAAGGCAAAAAGCGTTTTCACCAATTTTCTCAAGTATCTTGAAAGGCCCATACCTTATTGGTTTCAACTTCTTACCTTCACCTTGCATTATGTCATTGCTGATGTACGACCAAACTTGATCACCAACTTGGAAGCTATGCTCAATTCGATGCTTGTCATACCTTGCCTTGTACTTGGCCTGGCTTCTTTCCATCTGTTCTTGCACTGCTTGGTGAATTTCTTGGATCTGTTCAATGAACTTGGTTGTTTTGTCCACATCACTGTGTCCATCAACTGCTATGTCTTTTCTAAAGACAAAATCCAAGGGAGACTTTGGTATAAAACCAAAACAAGTCTCAAAAGGAGATCTCTGAGTAGAAGAGTGCCTGGCATGTTGTAAGCATGTGGCACATAAAACAAATGTTCATCCCAAAGCTTGGGATGCTTGCTGCAATAGCCTCTAAGCAACTGGATCACTGTCCTGTTGACCACCTCTGTTTGACCATCTGTTTGTGGATGAAATGTTGTGCTCTTCTTCAATCTGGTGTCCATCATTTCCCATAGACTTGACCAAAACTTCCCAACAAATCGGGAATCTTGATCAGATACAATAGAAGTGGGTAACCCAAAATGAACCCATATATGTTGAAAGAACAACTTCATTGTATGTTCAACTGTAACCTTCTTGTTACAAGTTATCAAAATACACATTTTGCTGAACCTATCCACAATAACATATAAATAATCATGACCTTTTCTAGATTTTGGCAATCCACCAACAAATTCCATGGAAACACTTTCCCAAGGACGAGAAGGAACTGGAAGTGGAGTGTACAAGCCTAATTTTCTATTACTGGGCTTTCTTGTAGCACACATGTCGCACCCTTTAATATATCTAGAACCTGTTTCATGCATTCTTGGCCAATAACAGAACCTTTGCAACTGTGCAACTGTGCAACTGTTTTACTTACACAATATGATTTGATATTAGAGAAATATGTGCTTCTCAGATTATGTTAACTCTTTCAGTTTGTCGAATGCATAACTTTCCCAAATGATATAAGAGTTGGTCCTTAACATGATAATCCAATTCTTCTACTTGTTTGCCATGACTTAAAGTTGCATATGCATATTTAAAATATACATCTTGAGCATATTGTTCAATGTAGCTTTCATGCATTAATGAGTTATGCTTAAGTATAGTAGATGCATTTATGATTGGTCTAGATAACAAATCTGCAACCTTATTGTGTATGCCCTTCTTATATCTAATGACAAGATGAAAATTTTGTAGAAAAACAATCCACCTATAGTGTCTTGATTTCTGCAATTTAGTTTGTGAGTGCAAATATTGAAGTGGTTGATGATCTATATGTATAATTGTTTCTTTGCCCGTTAGGTAATGTTTCCACTTTTTCACACCCTGTACTAATGCATACAATTCTTTATCATATGTGGGATAATTAACTACTATAGAAGTAAATGTCTCAAAATGGTAACGTATGAGTTTACTGTGTTGCATCAACACTGCTCCCATGGCATAGTCACTGGAACCTGTTTCAATCTCAAATGGTTGTTGAAGACCTGGCAGTGCTAGTACTATTGTTGTACTAATTTTTTCTTTTAAGGTGTCGAAGGCTTTCTGTTGTTTGCCTCCCCACTGAAACACCTTGTTCAATATTGTTAAAGCATGTAATAGAGCTACAATCAAGGAAAAGTTAGCAATAAACTTTCTTCAATATTGTGATACTCCTAGGAAACTCCTAACTTCTGTAGCAGATTTGGGTTTAGGCCAGTTCACAATGACTTCAACCTTAGAGGGATCTATCTTCAATTCACCAACCCCTACAATATGACCCAAATAATTTAAATATGTTTTGCTTTATTCACATTTTGATAACTTCACATAGATATTTTCTCTTTTCAAAACATCTAAAGTCTGCTTTACATGCTTCAAATGTTCTTCCCATGTTTTACTGAAAACAAGAATGTCATCTAAATATACAATAACAAAATCATCAATAAAAGGTCTGATTACATCATTCATAACTCTCATGAAAGTGGAAGGAACATTAGTTAAGCCAAAAGGCATAACCAACCATTCATACAACCCTTGCTTTGTCTTGAAAGCAGTCTTCCATGCATCTTGTTCCGCAACTCTGACCTGATGATAGCCACTACGTAAGTCTAACTTGGAAAAGTAAACGACTTCTTTCAACTAATCTAATAAATTAGCAATGCGAGGAAGAGGATAACGATTCTTGATTGTTATTTTATTCAGTGCTCTATAATCAATGCACATCCTCCACGAACCATCTTTCTTTCTCACCAACACAATTGGAGATCCACATGGTGATGTGCTTGGTCCTATGAACCCTTTATCGAGCAACTCCTATACCTGCTTCTTGATCTTTGCATTCTCTAAAGTGGATAACCTGTACATTCTGATGTTAGGCAATGGAGCATCTTGCTGCAAATGAATATCATGTACTTTTCCCTTTTGGGTGCCAGACCCTTAGGTTCTTGAAATAGGATGTCATATTCTGAAACAACTTTAACTAAATCAGCTTTATGTTTAGCATCACAGACTTCAAATACATTGGTTTTATCAAGGTTCTTTTCCTTTACAACCATTAGTGTTACACAGTAATTTGTCACCATTGGTCACCATCCCTGTTACCCCTGTTTTCGTACATTGGAGGATACATTTCGGGACCTGTGAGTAGTGACATAGCCTAAAAACACTTGCATTATGTTCCCCTGAGTATGTACTTCATGTTCCCTGAAGACACCTTCTGCAAATTATCCCTGAAAAGTGCCCTTTTTCCATTGGCGCAGGTACACAATGTCTTATCCGCGCCAATCACTGAGATCCTCAAAAAGGGGCGCGCCCATTGGCGCTCTGTCCTAGAACAACACTCGCGCCAACTAAGTTTGGTAATGATTTTTGGCAAACGCGCACCCATATGTTTTTTCCTTTCAGATCATGAAGTCTTTTGAGGGAAAAATCCATAGATAGAGGTCGAGAGTCATCATCTATCCTTGACATCTATCCTTAGTAGCTTTTTGGAGATAATGTCGATCCATAATGGGCGTCCTGGTGCATTGAATCTTCCTCCCTTCTCCATTTATAAAAGTATGTCCTCATGCATTAGAGAAGCTAGTTCTGGAGTAATGCTAGTTGTGATTATGCTTGTCTGGAGTGATAGTAAGAGTCTTGAAGCATAGGGAGGTTATGCTGCCGGAATCCTGAGAGAGAGAAGGTCTATTGCAAGGCATACATAGCTGCTCGCCCAGCCAGAGAATAGGTTCAACATCAGAACCTTGGTTTTATCTTTCTCTGCCTATTATTCATTAATAAACGACTGCTATTATGGTTCCAATCTCATTGCCTATTATGATGTTTGATTTATTTCCTTTCTGACTGAAATATAGTTGTACTTTGGTGGATTTTATGCTTGTAGTTGTCTCGGTCTTTGCATGTGCAGGTGTCCGTTCGTGAGGATCGCTAGGATTGTGACCTGCTGAAGCAAGGGAGCCGGAGGGTCAACTCTACTTCGACATTTGCGTTGGATTCCAGGTTGGTCTTCGTAATCCACCTTTTAGTATACAACTAGGAACTTGCGTAGCAGCGTGAATTGATTGTTGCTAGACCCATTTTGGGCTAGTGGGATCACCTCTGTCCGCAGAGGGGATTTACCTGTTCAACAATTTGGTGACTCCATTGTGGATTTAGCTTGTTGTTTGATTTGTAAACTTTAGACGGAGCCTGGAGCATGGCCAGATAGCCTTCGAAACACTATTACTTTGCATTAGTGAAGTAGATCAAAGCCACTTCAGTCAATCTCCGGTTTAGTTTACGGACTGAACAATTTGGAGTTTGTCTTGCATGTTAGTTTTCTCTTGCTTGCCTGAGTTAATGAGCTTTCTGGGTCAGTTTTAAAATTGTTATTTGCTGTTTGATCCTTCTGAGCACTGTTGGCCCGACCCTGGTTTATCTTGTTTATTTTTTGGGTCAGCAAACGCGATTGGCGCATTTTTTCCTTTGACAGTCACGCCAGTTGGCGCATGTTGCATAACAGGAACTCGCGCCAATTCCTGAATAGCGCAAGTTGCAGATTCACAGTCGTGCCAACTCTGTGAATTTTCCCAGTTTGTTAGTTGAAAGCTCCTTAAACTCGGATTTTTGTTTTTCTATATATTTTGCAGCTTCTGGAAGTGTGTTAGACCTTTGTGTGACTGGTTATTACTTTTATCCTTCAGTTGTTTGCTTATTTCTATCGATTTTGTATCCTAGCCCTAATACACCTAGTGGCTTTGCATATCGAGCCTTCTGTGGGAAGCTGTGGTTTGATAATCCAGTCAACTTTTTGGTTGTTTTCCGCACTCATCTAGTGGTTGTGAAAGTTTGGTATTCTATGCTTCGAGTGATTCACTTCTAGCTTGTTTGGATTTTTCTTGACTTCATCTGAACTTAGATCACATGGTTCATTGAAAGTCTTTATGTTTTTCCTTGCTTTGACAGGTCATCTTGATGTTTCAGAATTGGTTCTATTTCCATTGAGTGAATTATGTTTGTTTACACTTGTGAATATATATTGAGGTTTGTTAAGTGCATTATGCTATCTTAAAAGAAAGAAAAACAAAAGATCTTTTTGCATTATATTAATTAGCATTTATTGTTCTTTGTTGCTTTTAAAAAGAAAAAGAAAAAAAAAAACTTTCATTTCTTGTTATTAGCTGCATTAGGATCTTTGTTGATCATTTAGTTTGAGTAAAGATCTCAACTCTCCTATAGATAGAGTTCATTGAATGAAATGATATAATTTTGGCATATAGTTTGCATTTAGGAAGTTTCGAGAGATCACATATGGTAGGACCAAAAAACTGAAACATAATCGAAGATAAACTGTAAAATAAACTGAATGAACCTAACAATGCATTGGAACATAACGCAAATATTCTAGAGGTCTAGGTTAGAGACGTGTTCCGGCGTCTTTAAACTTGGTAGCTTACCGTTGAGTGGTTGGGTGATTCCTCCACGGTGAAACGATAAGTGCCAGTACAGATTGTGCTCCCACATACCGTCGCATATATATTGGGAGACCCTTATAGGCTTACAACCTTTTATCCATAGGAAGCCAAGTCTACCGCCTTACAAGCCGTAATGCACCGAGCACAACATTCGAGAAGATTGACTGCAGTACGGGAAGTCCTTGGTTTTCATCTGATTGCCAAGGTGTATAAGAAGTTTTACGGATTGTTTGGTAAACCTCTTACCTAGTTCTCCAGAGTAGTCACTTTTGATCCTTTTTGGACTCCCTAAAAGAAAAGGTGTAAGTGAGCGTCTTGTCACTTCGTGCTCATTAAACATTTGAAGGAGACTAGAGTCATCTTTTCGTCCTTTTCTCGACTCTTAAAAAATGAAAAGGTGAAGTTCAGTGTCTTAAAATTTATTTGACCACGATAACATATAACTCGGTTAAATTTTGTTTGCGTTAGTCTGAGTAGGGTCTAGTTTCGTTAGATTCCCTAGGATTTTGTGAAGTCCCATCCTGGTGGAATTACCAATCTCGTCTCCCGAGATCCCGAGATACCGGTTGTGAGTAGAACTCTTCCTATTGTTCCAAGTATACAACCGCTTAACTCTCGTGCTCTAGGCGATGAGAATTACCAATTTTATTCGAACCCTATTTGGGAACCTTCTCAAAACGGTATCCCTTTTTGGGAATATACTTCTTCTCGACAACCATTTCCTTCTAATATGGAAAACCCATCCCCTACTACAACTGACGAATCCGGTGTGCCAGGGGACGAGATTCCCACCACAATAGAATCTACACCTGTTAGTAGAACTCCTGCTACTGGGGGACTACCTCCTGGCTATAGAGCATTGCGTAATTTTCTGTCATCTCCCTTTCCGACTTCTATTTGGTCACCACCCATTTTCTCCAATACGGAGCCTTTGACTCCACAACATCATGGTACAGCTGTTACCTCAGTCACAACCCCTCCAACAGTATATGTGGCTTCTTCGACCCCTATTTTTAGTTGACCTTCGACCTCTTTATTCGTACGTTTTGATCCTACATCGAATGTCCCACTTGAAGGGCAATACGATCAGTATCTACCACCTCCTGGGACTTCGACAGGTCAACCGGCTATGCAGGTTTCAGTTCCGCTGTCAATAGATTGGGGTTCTACCTTTTATCATGGTGGTCAAGCGTCGTATGCGCAACCCGAACAACCACCTCAGCAAAACCTACAAGGACAATCCTTCCAAGGAAACCCTTTTGCCTCTAGTGGTCCTTTTTTCACCTCTCATACGCAACCTACTGGTAATCCAGGCCAACCTTCCACTTAGCAAGCTCAACCTGGTATCCAGCAAGGTTCTCTTACTGGACAAACCGGTCAATCATTTGTTAACCCAAATCAACCCAACGTCCAGTATACCCAAGTTTCTAGACAAGCTGCCCAACCACTTGGTCAGCCAACTGTCCAGTATACTCAATCTTCTAGGCAAGCCGGTCAGCCTCAAACACAGTTGGGCCAACTACCTGCCCAGCCCACTCAGCCATCTGGTATGTTAGGACAACCTTATGCCGCACAGCAGCAACCTCAGTATCAGCAGGTAGGTCAACCTTAGTATCAGCAGGTAGGCCAACCTCAGTATCAACAAGGTTATCCTTCTTCTCAGATAACCCAACCTACTGGACAGTCTATTGGCGCTGCTCAACCCGGCCCTTGGCCCCAAGTGGGACCCCAAAATCCATCTGGTCCTCAAATGCAAGCTGGAGTTCAATCCCAAATATTTTATGAAACTCAGCCTGGGTCTCAAGCTCAATTTGGGGTCCCACCATAATACAGTTATCAACAACCTCAAGGGCAACCTTTGTTTGCCCCTTACCAGAATTATCAACAACCATATGGTGCTTCTGCAACATCGTTTGGTAATCCATACGCTGGGGAGCAAAACACAAATCCCTACGGCCAACACACCATGGGGCCAAATCCGTTAGGGCAAAGCCCATGGGGGCAACCACCACCTGGTTGGAACCCAGGTGCTCCATCCTACCAGCAGCCCTAGATGTCTTTCAATCCTCAATTACCGTTCTTAGTGACTTTAGAATTACCAGATGTGTCCAAACTGACTAATGATCCTATTCTTCATAATCCTTATTGGCCTCCGGTTCCGACCAAAATTCCTGGTGACTATCCAAAATTCGATGGTAAAGCTAATGAAGATCCACAAGCTCATGTCATGACCTATCATCTCTAGTGTTCATCCAATTCATGGCTTGATGATTCAATTCGGCTTCGCCTTTTTCAAAGGACTCTCACTGGCTCTGCCGCTAAGTGGTATATTGAGCTCAATCGCGGATCCTTTCAGGATTTCAACTCGTTGGCTATGGCATTCCTCACTCATTTTCAGTTGCCCATTCATTATGAAACGGGCACACACCTCCTCACATCCTTAAGACAGACAACAACTACGCATATCTCTGATCACATCCATGAATGAGACGCCGTAGACGTATGATTAAATTTTGGATTCCCGACCAGCTTCTTACGGATTGGTTCACGACTTCGTTCGTTCCTCAATAGCTCGGGACATTGCTATGGGAGCGTGTGTTACTGAAGAGCAAGCTATCGCGCGGTGCTCAATACCTCGACTTGGTTATTCTCAGTCAGGTACATTGTATGATTATTTGCCTGATGCCCCTAGACCAGGAACATCCAAAGCCCCGCCAACACCTACTGTTGACGGCATTATTGGGTCTGTTAGTTCATCCTCTAAGAAAAATTTCGTGAATCCTGGGAAGCAGAAGTCAAATGCTCTAATTGAAACCACTTCTCAGGTAATACCTACTTCTAAAACTACTTCCAAGGTCAATGTCGTTCAGTCCACCACGACAGACAAAGCCTCGAAAGAAAAAAATAAAGGGAAAGCGAAAAATAAGCCAGAACAACCTAAACAGGAACCCCCTAAACCTCAATCTGAGGAGAGTGCCAAACGCAAACCCAAGTATCCTTGTCTTATCTGTGATGAGGATCATTATACCAAAGACTGCCCTCGGTGGTCCGAAGTTAGTCGTTTGTTGAAAGGCGCTCCCGGGGTCCCTGCGGTGCTTAAAGAACCCTTTCCCTCACAACAAACTCAAATGGTCGCTGACCCCTCTCAACCCCCCTCTTCCTTCGGTTCCCAAGTGTTCATGGCGGGAACAATACCTGTTAATATCAGTACTCGAACAAAGGATTATCCATCTGCCGGGAAAGAGCCTGAGGTTCCCCCCAGTGCTCTTCCATTCAGTTCAAGCCCTCTCCATATCAAGAGACCTAGTGCTGAAATGCCTCTTCGACCCCCTCCAAAAGGAGTACTCCGGAAATCTTCTTACAACCCAAATGCCCGTGTTGCTCAGCACTACAATATCATTGAGGATTTAGCCCAGACTCCATCGGCTATGTCTGCTTTAGAAGTTCTCCAGAGCTGCCCTTCTCAGAGGAAGTCCTTTCTATCCGCTATCGGTGGCATAGACTTGGCTGACTCGGATTTAATTACGTTTGACTTAGAACGCCATACACAGAGACTGCCTCCCCAAATTGTATTCCTTATATAGGTCATTATTGATAAGAAAACTATCCATTGTACAGTCATTGATGAAGGTGCTTCAACTTGCATCATGTCTGTTGCCTGTTGGAAAGCTATCGGATCTCCGACGTTGAGTCAGTCTCCCACCACCTTGGAAGCTTTTGATGGAAGAGCATCCCGTCCTTATGGTATACTCCCACGTTTACCCATCTCTTTGGAAGGGAAAACGATCGAGATGGAAGTTGAAGTCGTTGATGCTACTCTAACCTACAACCTCCTTCTCGGACGCAGCTGGATATATACAATGCAAGTTGTCGCTTCATCTTTCTTTCGTATCATTCGTTTCCCTCACCAAGGGAAGATTATTACTATTGACCAGCTGTCATTCTTCGCTTCCTCTTTGGAAGGAACTATCCCTTTTGTGGAGCATACCTCTAAATTAACTTAAAGTCTGGGTCACGGGCTTTTCAAAGATCCCACCCTCATGGGTTTTTTTCTAGCCCCGCCTCCGAATGTCGCTTCCGTCAATATGATTTCTACTTGTTCTGATCCGTGGATCGTTCCTCCCATCGACCAAGTAGATTCTTGGGGCGACCAGATGCCGTTGAGTCCTGCCGAACTTAACTACATCGAAATCGTAGCTACATCGGCTCCTTCTTCTGAACTTGCTCTTTCAAGCAAGATTTTCCACACGTTCGCTCCATCCTTAGGGCTTGTAGATCAAACTTCTTCAGATCCTTTAAAAGAAACATTTTCTTTCGACGAAGCTATTATTGAGACTATGTCTCTCGAGGAACCTCCTTGGCATGATACCCACCATTGTTCCTCGTTTCTCTCTGCCCCTCAGGATATGCCGACTTGTATCCAGCAGTTTGCTCCTCGTTTCCCATTTCCAATCCTTCAGTCACTTGTTCAAGTTTATCAAGCCTCTTCTGAAGGTAATATGGAAAACATTACGCAAACCCAGCCCATCGACATCTCTCTCAAACCAGGGATCGTCGAACACATTCACATTGGAGTCACTTGTACTCCAGAGGAGATTCAACTTTATTCAAACCTTTTTCGCAAATTTCGTGATGTTTTTGCTTGGTCCTATGAAGAAATGCCCGCATTGATCCTAGCATAGTGGTGCATGAAATCATCACGTACCCAGGTGCTAAGCCTGTTTGTCAACGTTTACGTACGGTACACCCCCGAAAGGCTGCAGCAATCAAGGCTGAAGTAGAGAAGCTTCTTAAAGCCGGTTTTATTTATCCTATCCCGCTCACAGATTGGGTTTCTAATATTGTACCTGTCACTGAGAAACAGGGAACTATCCGCGTTTGTGTCGATTATCGTGATATTAATCGGGCCTGTCCTAAAGATAATTTCCCCACTCCATTCATTGATCAAATTATTGACAAGTGTGCGGGAAGCGAGATGTATTCTTTTATGGACAGTTTTTTCTGGTTACAACCAAATCAATATTGCTCCCGCTGATCAACACAAGACTGCTTTCATCTGTCCATGGGGTGTACTTTTGCCTATAAGAAGCTCCCTTTCGGTCTAAAAAATGTCGGTGCTACCTTCCAACGTGCAATGTCCTATGCTTTTCATGACATACGACACATTGTACAGCCATACCTGGATGATCTTCCAGCTCACTCAGCCAAGCGTCAGGACCACCCTACTCACCTTCGCGAGATATTTCTTCACTGTCGACACTACCGAATTAGACTTAATCCTCACAAGTGTGTCTTCTGCGTAGAATCGGGTCGACTTCTAGGATTTGTCATCTCCCACGAGGGCATCCGACTGGATCCCCTCAAAGTCGAAGCCATAGTCAATCTTCCTCCCCCTGCTACCTTACAACAACTGCAGAGCTTGCAAGGTAAAGCAAATTTTTTACGTTGTTTCGTTCCAAACTATACCGAGGTGGCTAAAGGTTTTACACGATTACTTAAAAAATATGTCCCCTTTCATTGGGATACCATGGCTCAAGAATCTTTTGAATGACTCAAGGGTCTCCTTGCTTCTGCTCCATTGCTTCGCCCTCCAAACTATCATCGTGACTACACCCTGTATTTAGCTGCCGCCGACACCACTATCGGCATGGTTCTTGTTCAAACCGACGACGATGACACTGAGCATGTTATCTATTATCTCAGTAGAAACCTTTTAGATACGGAAGCTCGATATGCTTATGTCGAGAAGTTGGCATTATCCATCGTTTGCGCTGTCCAACGTTTTCGTCACTATATTCTGCTGCGCACTACTACTGTGATTTTCGATTGCAACCCCATGACGTATATCTTGTCACGCTAGTTGCTGGGGGGCAAGTACTCAAAGTGGATTGTCATCCTCCAAGAGTTTGACTTGGAATTCGCTACCGCCAAGTCAAATAAATCGCTCGTTTTTGCTGAGATAATTTGCTCTTTGCCATCTTCTTCTTCGCCCTCTCATACAGAGGATCACATTCCAGATGAGACTTTGTTTCTCATCAGCACCCTCGACCCCTGGTACGATGACATCATTATATATCTGAAAACGTCCTCCTTTCGCCCAGGCGTGTCTAAAGACGCTCGGCGAAGGATTCGTCATCAATCTCAACCATATTGTATCATTGGGGATACCTTATATCGCCTCGGCACCGACACTGTTCTCCGCCGTTGTCTTACTCACGAGGAAGCTGAGCGAGTCTTGAAGTGCTTGTGGTGGTCACATGTCCAGATATGCAACTGCCCAAAAAATCCTCCGTGCTGGCTACTTTTGGCCCTCTATCTTTAAGGATTGCATTCTTGTTGTCTGTTCCTATCATGAGTGCCAGATATTCCAGCGGAAGATGCGAGCACCCCCCACTCCTTTGCACCCTGTTGTTAACGTCGGCCCTTTTGCAAAATGGGGCATTGATTATGTGACCTGTAACCCTCGCTCGGCCGGGGGCATGGGTTTATCATCGTTGTCGTCAATTACTTTACTAAATGGGTCGAGGCGATGGCTACACTGACTGAAGATGATCACACAGCAGCGCAATTTTTATTCAACCACGTTATTTCACGATTCGGCGTCCCTCAAGCCATCGTCACTGATCACGGAAAGCATTTCCGGAATCATATGATGATGGAACTAACAACCCAGCTAGGCTTAAAGAACGATAGTTCTACTCCGTACTACCCTCAGTCCAATGGCCAAGTTGAAGCGATCAATAAGATTTTGCTTACAATGCTTCAGCGTACCGTTGGCATGCACAAGTCTAACTGGCATTTGATATTGTTCCCTACTTTGTGGGCTTACCGAACCTCCGTGAAGGATGCCACTCGTTTCACTCCATTTCAACTAGTCTATGGACTAGAGGCTACCCTTCCAATCGAGTGTGAAATCCCTTCGTTAAGATTAGCTGTCGAGCTACTTCCCAACACCACCCCATTAGAAGAACGTCTCCTTTATCTGGAACGGCTAGAGGAGGCTCGTCGCCTAGCCTCTTTGGCCATCGAAACACAGAAGAAGCAAGTCAAATCTCACTTTGACCAGACTGTACATCCACGTTCTTTTGTTGAGGGAGACTTAGTTCTGCTATACGATCAGGCAAATGATAAGCTAGGAGCAGGAAAGCTCGAATCTATGTGGCTAGGCCCTTACATTGTCAAGAAAGTTTTGCAAAAAGGGGCCTACGAGCTATTTGAATATGAAGGAAACCCTCTCGCACAGCCCCGAAACGGGCTGTATTTGAAAAAGTACTATGCGTGATGCTAGTACACTTCATTTTGTACATACATGTACTATAGCAAGTGTGTTGTGTATGTGTGTCAGTTTTAATAGGCTTGATTGTCGCTTATTGTGTCTTTCGCTTCTTGTGCAGATGTCTAATACGCCTTATATTGGTTTCGCTGATGGTGCCTACCGCAGTACTCGCAACTTGTCCTCTGCGGCGTGGGTGATCTATGATCCTCATGGTGAGCTGATAGATCTTCAAGGTGTCTGTTTGGGTCGTACCACTAATAATGTCGCCGAATATTGTGCTGTAATTGAGCTCCTCACTGAAGCAATTAATCTCGACATTCGGGCATTGGTGGTAAACCTGGATTCTCAACTTGTCGTCCTCCAGCTCAATAGGCGTTATTCCGTCAGAGACCATCATATTCTAAGGTTGTATCTACGTGTAAGATTGTTAGAGAGGAATTTTGAGTTCATTACATATCAGCATATTCCACGACAATTAAACACATTATCTGATGCATTGGCCAATCATGTATTAGATAGACATTTGCGTAATTTGTAAATAAAACATTATGCAAGCAAGCACATGAAAACACAATAATAAACCATAAACATATGTATATATATACGTGTGTGTCAAAATGTTTGCGCCCCGCGTGTTACATAATCCAAAAATAATACATTTCCAAAACTCATACATCCGCTGACAACATGTTCCTCAAAAACGTGCAAAAAGAAAACCTAGGCGTCTAATCACGGTGATGCTCATGATAGCATGTCACCGCTCGCACCAAACGTCTCAACAGACGATGGACGCGAGTATATACTCCCACCGTGTGCCTCTGGTACGCTCTAGGCACGTCCGCCAATCTGGCATAATCTGGAATACCTCGAGTAAGTGCCTCAAGGTTTTGTACTAGATCGTCATCACCATCTACCTGAGGGTCCACTACAGGTTGTGCTCTCCGTACGTTATGAGGCAAGTCAGTTGGTCGCTCTGCACCAACATCTGCATACATATATAGATGTTGTAAGAAATAGGCATGTATTAAAAAAAAAACTTAAATACATAAAAACGTTAAAAAAAACAAAGAGTTCTTACCTAGCTCCTCGTCCCAGTCCTCTCCGGCAGGCAGAGGGATATCGTGATCTCCAGTGAAATCCGTGCCCACATAGGGCCAGTCCTCGATGACAATCATCTGGTGACGGAGCCAGATAAAGAACTCGGGCCTCCAGGCCATCTGGTGGCCCCCTCCTCCTTTGGGCATGAGTTTTGCCCATCGATTCAACGTCGGTTCCCGTAGCACTGGATCTGCCACTATACCCCTCGGTACCCGGAATATCGGCAGTCGCTCTAGGAAGAACGTTACCACGATAGATCCATAGCCGAACTGTTTGTTCCCATCACGCTTACAGTTGGTAACCTGCCGTTTGATGTTTGTTGTCACTGTCGTGGCCCAATCAAACAATGTAGGCTGGAGACACTCAGTGGCCAACAGCAAATGATTTTTGTTAGCCTAGTGGGGCACCTGTGCCCCAGCTGTCCGGGTAATAGTGAATAAAATCACTCGTAGCACCAAGTCGGGCACCGTGCTAATATCTACTTTGGCATTGTTTGATCCAAACTGTGCCCCAGGACAAACTTGTTCCACCACCTCCCCTACCTTCTCTCCAGAAGGCCGACTACCAGTCAAGATGGGCCATGCACCTCGCCGCGATAGTCCAGTGATAAAGAAGACATCGGAAACATCTAACTCCAATGTTTGGTCTTTCAGGCGAAATACCTGATCCTTCGTATCCCAAGCATCCACGATGAATCGCAGTAGCTCAGGTTGTGCACGTAAATATGAGGTGAGGAAGAATTTCTTCAAGCCACAATCTCTCAGAGCATTCATACATGCATCATCCTCCATTGCCATGGCATCCACGGCATCATGCTCTCGTTCTCTCCATTCTAGAACCATTCTGACAAAACCCTGCAACCACAAAGGTGAAATTCCCATCATTAGATCATTGATGAAACCTAAACTGGAAAAAATTTGCAATTACAACGGTCAAATTTGTGGCAAATTGAGATCGCGCGGTTGGCGCGACTGTTCCTAAAACAGTCGCGCCAAGGGCGCGACCCCTTTAGGCAAAAACACCATTGGCGCGATCCCGAGCGGGAAACTCGCGCCAATGGCGCAACCCTATGAAATTGCAAATCCTCTTGCATGGAACTAGATTATGGATGAAAATCTAAAAAAATGGAATGAAAACAGAGCTAAGGATGAGGCCTCTTACCTGTTGCAGACAGCGGCTCAGATAATCTCCTGGATTGATCGCAATCAGCAGTTGAAATTTACACCAAAAACCCTTCAATAGTAAACTCACAAGGTAAAAAGTGAAAAGTAAGTTTATTTTTTACCATTTCACTATTTCTAGCATTTTTGACCTAAAAATACATTAAAAA
Source organism: Pinus taeda (assembly GCA_000404065.3). Classification (NCBI taxonomy): domain Eukaryota; kingdom Viridiplantae; phylum Streptophyta; class Pinopsida; order Pinales; family Pinaceae; genus Pinus; species Pinus taeda. Next base: position 141,475 of record APFE030568990.1, read on the forward strand.
TAATATTTTTGAGTATTTTTGGGATATTTTCATGTCGAAGTGGGTTTTATGCTGTTTTTGTATGATGACAGGGGTTGGTGCAACTCAACACAATCAAACGAGCTCTTTTTCAACTTTTTCAAGCTCGGTAAAACACGAGAAAAGGTTACTTTACGGTCTACTTTCAGCTCTTTTTCTGACCGTTTAAAGAGGAAAAGATTGCCGAGTTATTCCTCTTGGCTCGTTAAACGTTACTAAGGGGCGGTCGTTTT
>APFE030568990.1:168706-188004 GCA_000404065.3 Pinus taeda
GTTGCATATACATCTTTAAAGTCCATATCCTGAGCATACTGTTCTATGTAGCTTTCATGCAGCACAAAATTATGCTTCAGTAGGATAGATGCATTTATAATGGGTCTATATAACCTGTCTAAAACCTTGTTATGTATGCCCTTTTTATATCTGATGACTAAATGAAACTGTTGTAGGAACCCAATCCATCTGTAATGTCTTGATTGTTGCAACTTAGTTTGGGAGTGTAGGTATTGAAGTGGCTGATGATCAGTATGTATTATTGTTTCCTTGCCCATTAAGTAATTTTTCCACTTTTCACACTCTGAACTAATGCATACAATTCTTTATCATAGGTAGGATAGTTAACTACTATAGGATTAAAAGTCTCAGAATGATAACATATGGGTTTACCGTGCTGTGTCAACACTGCTCCCATGGCATAGTCGCTGGCATCAGTTTGGATCTCAAATGGTCTTTGTAGATCTGGCAGTGCTAATACAGGTGTTGTACTAATTTTTCCTTTCAAGGTGTTGAAGGCTTTTTGTTATTTGCCTCCCCACTGAAACACCTTGTTCACTCCTTTCAAAGCATGTAAGGGAGCTGCAATAGAGGAAAAATTGGAAATGAACTTCCTCCAATATTGTGCTGCTCCTAAGAAGCTTCGCACTTCTGTAGCAAACTTGGGTTTAGGCCAGTTTACAATGACTACCACTTTAGAGGGATTTATTTTCAATTCACCTCCCCAAATAATTTAGAGAGGTTTTGCCAAATTCACATTTGGAAAGTTTAACATAGAGTTTTTCTCTTTTCAAAACATCTAATGTTTGCTTAACATGCTTTAAATGTTCTTCCCACGTTTTACTAAAAATCAAAATGTCATCCAGATATACAATAACTAAATCATAAACAAAAGGTCTGAGCACATCATTCATTAATCTCATGAAATTAGTAGGAGCATTAGCTAGGCCAAAAGGCATAACCAGCCATTCATACAATCCCTACTTCGTTTTGAAAGCAATCTTCCATGCATCTTGCTTTGCAACTCTGACCTGATGGTATCCACTGTGCAAATCTAGCTTGGTGAAATAAACAACATCCTTCAATTGATCTAAAAGATCATCTATGTGAGGAAGGGGATAACGATTTTTGATTGTTATCTTATTCAGTGCTTGGTAGTCAATGCACATTCTCCATGACCCATCTTTATTTCTCACTAAAACGATTGGTGACCCAAATGGTGATGTGCTAGGCCTGATGAACCCTTTCTTGAGCAACTCCTGCACCTGCTTCTTGATTTCAGCATTCTCTAAAGTAGATAACCTATACATCCCAATGTTAGGAAAAGGAACATCTTTCTGCAAAATAATATCATGTACTATTCCCTTTTTGGGTGGCAGACCTTTAGGTTCTTGAAATAAGACATCATACTTTGAAACAATCTTTTCTATATTAGCTTGCTGATCAGAATTAGAGCCCTCAAATGCATTGGTTTTATCAGGTTTCTTTTCCTTTACAACCATCAGTAAGAACTATTTGCATGAATTTATCATTATTTTCATCTGTCCTGAGTTTATGTGAATATAATTATTCTTGAGCTTATGAGCTCTTACAAAGTATTCGATTCCACCTTTAACAAGTAGATACTTGTTCTCAACTCTATAGAAAATAACCTTTCTATCATACAAGTAAGGACTTCCTAAAAAATTCCACTATATCCAAGGAATTACATCTAACTCAACCTCATCTACTGCTGACCCAAAAGAACTTGAGTTGACTTCTAGTCACTTGTAGTTGTGATTTATCATTCAACCATCCTAATGGGTATGGTTTCTTATGAGGTGTAGTTGCTAATCCCAATTTCTTTACAATTGCTTCAGAAATTAGATTCACTTGTGAGCCACTATCAAACAAAGTATGAATCTTTTGATTTTTGGAAACAACTCGAATATGGAAAAGCTCATGTCTTTTTCTCTCATGTTCTTCATCAATAACAGATTGAGCAAAATTACTAGTAGATGCTTCAGAATTCTTACCTTTTATACCTGTGGCTGTAATGATTGTTTCATCTCCCGAGTCTGACCCCAAATCTTTCTGAATAGCTGCAACAATCTTCTTCTTCTTGCACTTGGACTTCTTAGGTCTCAGCTCTGGAGGCAGAATCCAACAATTCTCGTCATCATGCCCCTCGTTTTTACAATGAGTGCATGAAGCTTTTCCTTTTTGTGCAGTGTTAGCCTTCCTTGCTTTCCACTTTTTCTTTCTTTTCTCCTTGCTCTTGCTCACAGTGGGTTGGGATGGTCCCCCAACTTCTGGATTTCTATTCTTTCCTCTAGGTTCCAGATGAGTAGCTTGTACATATACCTCATCTATACTAGTGGGATTAAACATGAGGATGGTATGCCTCATGTAGCTGTGTAGACAACCAATGTACTTCAAAAGAGTTTTTGGTGAGTCTAATGAGATACCCAACATTAATGTTTTCTTTCTGAACTCTTGAGTATACCCTTGTACACTTTTCCCCTTTAACTGCCAAAGAGTTTGCCAACTCATCATGGCTTGTTGCATGTAGGCCAATGGATAGAACTGCTTTTTGATTGCAGCAACAAATTCGCTCCAGACAGAGATGGTCTTACCATGCTTCTTCATATCAGCTTGGGTTCTGCCTTCCCACCAAACCAAGGTAGTGCCTCCTAGGCGTAGGCTTGCCAGCGGAATCTTACTCTTGTCCGAGTCTATGTTCTGTACTTTGCAATACAAATCAATTTGTCTAATCCAATTTTCCAGATTTTCGGCATTTAGCTCTCCATCATATATAGGCAAATCAAATTTAACATCTAGTTTAATCAAAGATGCTTTCTTCTTATGCACAGGGCTATTGGGAGGTGTAGGAAAGCTTTCTTCTTTTCCCTTTCCTTTTGAGTGGTCATGGGAATGAGATTTATCTTCTTCTTTATCTTGTTTAGAGCTTGATGAATCTTCATCCTTATGCTTTCTAAAGTCCCTATACATTTCTTCTACCATAGACTTTATAGCTAGGAAACGTTCTATGAACTAAGGGTTTGGCCCTATAGAACCTTCCTTTGACATTGTCTTCCGAGAATAGACTCTCCCAGTTTCAGGATTAGTTTCCACCAACTCTCCTTCTCCTAATTTGAGCTTTGATCTAGTGAGCATTCACAGCTAAACCAACACAAGCTTGTCTAACCTTACAGCCTAGAGCTCTGATACCACTTGATCTGATAATCACCCTATGAGTGCCATCAGTTAAAGATTTATTAAACCAAAGGTATTACAGACTCATGTGCCGGTGTGTGTGTTCTGTGTTATTGAAACAACGAATCGATCAGATTGCCAATACATAGAAAATAAGTGGAAAGACATCAGAGAAATACAATAAGCAACACAAAGACACAAGCAATTTTTAATAAGGAGTTCACCCTATTCTCCAGGGCTACATCTCCAGTCCAGCTTTGGTGGTGGCCTTATTTTATTGTGTCTTTTAGCAGAGAAATTACAATACAGGGACTCAATATGAGTTCTCCTAAAGCAGATTTTGCTTGGCAGGGTGGGTCTTGGATTACCCAAGCTACTCAGAGTACACAAACTCTTTTTCTCCCTACCAGCTCTGTGACCCTTGGTCTATAGTGGAAAGAGCCAATTGTGATGCTCAGTCCGGACAGATTCCTCTATGGGAAGGCTTGAATCTTCAAGCTCTCTGGTGCTCGACGCTGCTTGTGGTCAGCTCGGCCCTCTGTCTCCTCTGCATGGCTTTACTATTCTCTGTGTTTGGTCCCCCTCTTAGGGTTCACTGTTCACTGTCTCTCTTGGTCGCTTGGACTCCCCTCAATTCGGGTTCTCGATTAAATCTTCTAATTCGACTATCTTTGTTCATGGCTTTAGCCATTCGATCCCTATGCCTGTTCGGTTCCTCTTTCGCCTGTGTCGATTCACCAACTGAAGCTGCACTTGGAGTTCCTTGTTTGGCATCAGCATGAACGCTCGGGAAGTGGCCACGTGTCCCCATTGGAACAGTGCCAACCTTCTCGTCGATTCATTTCTTCAATTATGTCATGGATGCATTCTTTCTCCACCATGGCGGTCAAACGGACTCCAGATCCCTTTAGAACATGACTTAATTCCCTGTCGATTTCACTTCTTTCTATCGAGCGCAATTTCAGCCATTCGATCTGGCTCCTCAAGATCCAACGTCATACACACGTCGAGCGTGGTTGACTTGCTCGACTGATAATGCGTGATCAACGACGGTTTTCTCTCTCCTCCGCTGCCATGCGCCGATCGGTGTATGGGATTGCTCCACTCCTGTCCAAAACCTCTTACCATTGAAGGGCGCCCCGATCAAAACCATTGGTTTCCAGGGGACAGGTCTCGCCTTTGTACTTTAGTGCTTTTACCTTTTTCCGCCCGCGGCCCTCTGGTTCCCCCACGCGACCGGGTGCTCAAGCTATCCCATTTTGGCCCTGTTCGCCCAGCGATGCGCGATTAGCATCGAAAATCACCTCCTTTTCGTGATCCGGGGCTCCCAGGGGCTACTTTGGTCGTCTGTGCAGTCTCCATGGGCCTTGGTTAGCGCGCTTTGACCGAGGTCCTCGTCGTTCCATGTCGGCTTCCATGGCCACTGGGTCCAGGTGTTTTTGATGTTGTTTTGGATTTCATTAGAGATTTGTTTGACCTGATTCAGTCATGGTTCTTGACAGTATTTCTATGGATCCGATTCGAATCACTTGGATAGTACCCCGATGGAGTCACGCAGGAACACAATCATCGCCATGCTGCCAGCAAGCCTGGTCAATACCCCAACAAAGTTACTTGCATCACCTCCGTGCGTAGGAAGGCTTTCTATACTTTCGCCTTATTCATTTTCCATTTTTTCATTTTTCGTAAATGTGAATAGAACTTATTCATTTTAGAGGTAGAAGAGGGATCCCAACTTATTGATAGTAGAAGAGGTTGTTCCTTCAGAGAATTAGTTTATTATATACCTCTGACTCTCTTGTTAAGGTTTTCCCCTTCACCTTACTCTACTCAACTGAGCTGACAAGGGTTAACCCAAAAATAACCGACTAGAGTAGGTGACACTAGTTAGCATGCAAGTGATGTGTTTTCACCAAGGTTCACTTCAAACAGTACGTATTTTCCACCAATGTATCATGGACTAAAAGTAACAAGTTCTTCATACAGAGGTAGGATGATAAATAACCAAGTAGTGATAGCTACACAAGGCCTCTTGTAATTTACCCAACTTGTTTCAAGAGTCATACATGATTTCATGCGAAACTAGCCTACAAAAAAAACAAGAAAATAAAAAACAAAGCAAAGCAGAAGCAGAAGCAAATGTGAAAGAAAAGTAAGAAAACAAGCAGGAAAAAAAACAAGCAAAGAAAGTAAGAAAATAAGCATGCAAGTAAAAAGGCTGAAAGCAAACACTATTCCTACTCCTAAGCTAATGGTGCATGGGTCTAGTCACGTGAAGTGATATTTCCAATGCATCCATCGGCGCATTGGTTGACCCATGTTGGTGAAGGCCTAGTTTGTGAACAACCTGGTTGTGAGAACCAAGAAACAAGAAAGATATAACAATGAATGCAAACACACTTCATGTGTCCACAAGACATAAGCGAGTGTAAGTACATGACATGTGGTCTGTGGACTTTTCATGGTGTTGTGCGACACTGCTTGTAGCTTTGAAGCATACACATATGCTTGACGGTGACATGCAAACAAATGAAAGAAATAAATACAACTTGCGTCACACACGTGTGCTTGCAATGTAAGATTCCTCCAATGCATGAGCGATGGGATCATGCAATTAAAGTGGAGGAAGCATGATCTGTGTGTGATATTGATCTTCAATTCATACAAATGAGTGATGAGGAGCCCTGGGTGATTGAACGATTTCTTGATCGGAAGTGAAACCAACCTCAGGACAACGAGGGCTTGACATAACCATTAGCTTGGGCTGAAGTGCCTCAACAGTCTGGGGGGTTTCGACTTCATCATAAGATAGATCATCATAAACCAGTGGCTTTGAAAAATCAACTGCAATAGAATCATGATCGTGATCGAATATGGGAATAAATGGATCACGAAAACCATGATAAAAAAAAATCAATGATTTCGTCGGCATCCTCATGATCTAATGAGTCAATCAGAGGGGTAGATGAGAAGTGAACAAATTCATCCTTTTTGTTTATGAAAAAGGAAGATGAAAGATCAAGCAGATTTTCAATGAATAACTCGTCCTCTTTGTTGTCAGATGATGGACTAAAATTCAGTGTGTCCAGCGAGTGATCAATAATGAGTGTGTTCATAGATGAAGATACACATGCAAAATCATTGATGGAAGGTTCACCAAAGATGTGACGAAATAATAGGGGGCTTGGACAGAAGGGAGTCATCCTTCACTGATTGTTGATGCTCAAGCTCCCAGTCATACTCTTCATGAATGATAGAGCGTGTTAGTTGTGTAACATCGACTCCATCAATGGCTTGATCCTTGTTCACAACAAGTGTAGAGTTCGGAATGGAAGAACACAATAAAATTTCTTCTGGAGGAACAACCAACTACGAAGATGGAGGTTGTGGTATAAAATGCATGGTGACAACTCGATGGACTCACAACCAAATCTATGTGAAAATTAAGCAAAGTGATATTTGGAGGATGTAACAACTAAAAATATGTGTGAGCATGATCTCCCACATCACTCTGCAGTGGTGGAGTTGTTTAATGAGGGGACACCAGAAAGTCACTTGTGACAGTGACCGTGTCCTTCTGTGATTGCGCAGCTCCATCACTGAAGAATGATGAGTGAGGCTTGAGTTCAAACTTCTTCTTGGGATGAGAAGATTTCTTAAGACAATACGTGAATCGGTCCCAAAGATAGAAAAATTTCATCTGGTTCTTTGGAGCTTGAAACTGCAAATCACCGAAGCTCTGCCAAAAATTCATTGGCGATTCATGTGGAGCCTTCTGTTGTTGTAACATTTTTTTGGTTAAGATGTTTTGGATCAAAATGATAGAAAGTGTCTTGAATGAGATCACAGAAGTGCTCAAGTGAGTGCACACTGTCAACCGGTAGGCTACAAAATGATCGATGTGGAGATTCACAAAGAGTGTATGCAAGCAACAAACTGACCTTTTCGTCAGAACATCCATCTTCCTCATGAACCATGGAATCGAAGTCATGTAAGAGCCTAGGCCAGGCCACTTTGACTTCACCATCATACATGTATGTGGACAAGAGATCGAAAATCTCCCTCGTGATGGTAATAGATTCAACAAGCAAAAAACATTGTGAAGGGAGGAGAGTGCAAGACTCCATGATAGATATGCAAAGGTTCAAAATAGGACGAGAGGACACAAATTGTCATCTGGCCCTCCTTCTAGCACCAGAAATTTTGATGGTGCTGGACCCACAAGATGTCAGGGGATCTCCACGTTAAGAAGTCCCAATTAGACCTCAGACCGTTTGGTTTAGTAGTCCCAACAGTGGTTTGTAAAATAATGCCTTGACCACAGTTTCACACAGAGGAAAGTAAGATGTTCCTATTCGTAGCAAGTGTGTGACAGCTACGGTAAGTCAAGGAACATGCATGAGAGGTTCTAACACATAGAGGGTGAGGTGAATGTACCCCTTGGAAACCTGGAATAGTACTCAGCTTGGAAGAGAACACATGAGAAAAGATGCATCACTAGTTGGAGAGGAAGATTGCGAGAAATCCAAAATGATGTTTAAACCAACAACACATCTACAACAAGATTCATACAATTGCATACAAAATAGTTCATACAAAAATGCATAAATTAAATAACATACATTGCTACAACAACCAAAATAGTACAACTACAATAACAACATATGCATGAAAATGTGTTGGCTCTGTTAGATTAAGAAGTGTAAGTTCCAGTCATAAAATACATCCATGTCTAACCACTAGTTCCAATAGTGGAACATTACAGCCACAACTGTCTGCTCCTCCAAAGAGATATACTAGCTTTGTGCAGCGCAGAAGTCAAGGTGTGTTCTAATATTGTCCAAGATTTCTCTAAGATACTCCTATCAAAGCTTGGCTGACCAGAAGCCGTTACAATGAGTTATGAGGGACTATTTATAGCAAAAGGTGGGGTGGCCCTTGACATTCCCCTTTGTGACAGTTCTTCTACCCTCATGACTCTTCATCTACTCTATGACTGTTACATCCAACTATTGACACTTGAACTTACACTTGACAAGACGTTACATTAAAATGCACATGTACCCATGTGAGACAAAATGGCTTGAACAAGCTATGCAAGACATCACTATGACTCGGACAAATTTGGGAACTCCAACTCTTTGACACCCTCGTGATGATCAATAATAGTGAATTGATGCCATGATCGGTAGTCTGCAATGGTGTCTGTGCACTCCAAGGTGACATCCTTCTGGAACCTAACTCTTTCCTCCATAGCATCCAGGTACAGTTCTCAGACTCCGCTTTCCAACTCATCTGATAGCATGCACATCATTTTCTTCACCACAGTCGGACCAGCAACACACTTATGCATAGTTTCTGCACTGATTGGCAAGTATGGACTGGCGGCTATGCGCATCAAATCGTCAATGTACGAGTCAATCTCTAGTCAAATCTGTGCCTTTTTATTTACCTGGGTGAGAGTCTTAATAGATGGGATCGCATGTGCGCACACCACAACATCCATACTCTTGAATAAGCATGCATGGGAAACCCGTAGACTAGTGATGAGTTGTGGGAGCTCTTCTAGTTCCAGATCTGACTCTGGATGCGTGCCTTCTGCTCAACCACTATGGGCTTCATCGTCTTAGGCAAGTGAAGTGGGGCTCCCTTGTATCTCATCATCCATGTTTGCATGTAATCAATAACAACAAGCATGTTCGACAAGATGCGTTCTCTTCTAGCACATCGTTGTTGCCATCCATTGAGATGGACGACTGCCTTATGCATGATACCAAACTTGGAATACAACGCCCGCATGACTGTGTCAAGGGACAACACTTCATCTAGTATTTCCTTCTTCAATTCTACTTGGGCAGATGATGTAACTAATTCTCCTCCCTACTTGGTTGTCTGTAGCTCCTTTGCCATTCGATCATTCTCAACTATAAGAAAGCGAACACTCGAGCTAGTGGTTTTGGCATATGCTCTGGTAGCATTGGCCAATGTTTCTAGATGTTTGGGCACATCAGACATGATCACTCATTCCTCATATTGTATAGGGGATGTATGATATTCCGAAGTCGACACTTTGTGAGATTACACAACTCTATGTTGAGATTCGTCGAATGAAATGTTGTGAATCCCTCCTTCTGGCTGATCTCCAAGGATCTTAGTGTCTCCTTGGTCACTTGGGACTTGCTCGTCTTCTAGATGCGTGAAGCTGGTGGGCCAACCTCTTGGTGACAAGGCATGAGGTCGGTGTCTTGCTCTAATTCCTACTACTCGATATTCGTATCCATTTGTTCAAGTGCCCGCTCTATCTCCTGAGTGAAGTCCTACTCCTACGATGGCTCACCATGTTTGCCTAATGCCAACTATTCCAATGAATCCACTACCTTTACGGGCGCTGTTTCATCCGTCTGCACAAGTTGTACCCCATGTTGTACATGTTCTTGATGCGCTTCCTTCTCCTGTTTGCGCAACTCCTGTTCCTTCTGGTGTTGCTCCTTCAACTCATGTAACTCCTTCTTCATTTCCTCCATTATCTATTTCTCTCTTTGCCTTTGCGCGTTTCACTTGTCGTGATGTTGCCTCTTTGCCTCTATAGCCATAGTTTCTTTCTCCACAAGTGGATCTACTCGGAACTTGAAACTTTTCTCTTCCTCTATGCGATTGACAATCTTCCTCTTGCCCTTTTTGTGCACTGGTATGTTCACCTCTACTACTGTTGCTACTTCTAGTGCTCCCCAGGATGCTGCTTCACGTTGCTTCAATAACCATTCCAGAATGAAGCTGACTAGTTCATTGAGTCTGGAGGAGTTGTGCTAATATCTCCATGGGTCCTCTTCCACCCAATGACATGCCCCGTGGATCTAGTTGAAATGTACTCTCGCACAGTGATCTTTCACAAGACAATCCGGGTCATACGGATTGTAACTTCAGAGGTTGAACGGATACTTCTTCATCTGATCTGCTTTTACATCTGCATGCTTGAAACTCCAGATCTCGTATAACCCCATGCACAGCGGAAGAGCGGGCCAAGGTGCCCTCTTCTTCCGGTGCAACCTAGCTGTCAATACTGCCAGGATGTAATATGCTACTTCCTGCATGGCGAATATGTCCAAGGCAAACTTTGGTAGAACATGCAGAGGATTCTCCATACTGTACATCCCTATGAAGGTGTCAGATGGTGAGGCATACTAATCAGCAATGTCTACTAGTGCCTCCATTGCTGCCTTCGACATGTAGGGTGGATCCTGTTCGAATATCATCTTGTAAACCAGGGTGACAAAATGATCGGATAACCGTGTGAAAACTCCTCTAAAGCTACATTCAGACAACATCTTACAATAAGTGTTTACAGTAGTCTTCGCTAGTGTCCATGCCCACTTCAAGCCAGGGATCTCCTGTTGGACACAAATTACATCCAAGATGTAGGTAGACATGTAGATCTCTGCTTGCATACCTTCGGGTAATTTTTGAGCCCTTGTTACCCGCTCCTTCAGCTGATGAGCAAACATGCTAGACCAGTTACATGCTTTTCCCTCTCTGGCCAGTTGGTCTAGCGCGATCACATAACTATATGTGAAGGTTTCCATGCTTTCTTGGCCATATAGTCGACATGCAAAGATGAATAAGTATTGATATGCCTTTCGTAGTATCTTCATCTAGAGCTGGTTGGGTGTCATCCTGAATTTAGCTAGCTCCTTCACCCAGTTCTTCAAAATGTCTTTGGAGTTGGCATTATTGCTGGGTAAGCTGAAGGGAGTCTCCATGATGGTCACGGGCTCTATAATCTGATACATCTCATCATAATCCTGTTCCCTAAAGGTAGCAATTTTCGTCCCGCTGACACTACTCAATGTCATCGTCTCAGGATCAGTTTGCGAGATGATCCAATGTATCATGTCCACGCATGGGAATGCAGGTTATCTACATGCAATCCCATACAAGCCAGACTTGTGGATGTTCACATATACCTGGCAGTCTTTGAGGTCTTCCCCAAATGTGCCTACAAATGCATCGTTGACCTCTTGCCATTTTAGCTTGATGTCCTTGTCTAGAATCAATTTGGTATCTTCATAGATCGGTAGACTTGCAGACACTCGCTCAACTACTGCTCTAGTTGCACTTCTGTCAATGTCCTTTGATCCTTCTCCCTTGGAGGCCATTGATATTGAACTACTAAGAGGTGGAAAAACATGTGCTAGATCTGGAGATAAAGCGACATGCATGGCAAGAAATCAGTCAGCGGAAACCAAAGCAAACCTGAGGAAAGACATGAAACATACCTCAGGATTGATTGGCAAGGACTGTGCAATTTATTTTGGGAGGATGGTTGACTGGCTTCCATAATTGTTCAAAAGGTAGTCTAGGTTGTCTCGAGAGGCTGACTAGCTATTGGATTTGCACAATGTGGAATCCAGGCTGGCCTGCTGACTGCTGGAATAATGCAGTGAGCAATTTCAGATGGTACTGGTTGCAGGCCCAGTGACTGCATTACACAAGTTTTTGGGCCAATAGTTGCTATCCCTCAGAATTGCGCAAAACAAGCCTGGAGGACAGCTCTTGGGAAGAAATGTGCATTTCTTGAGAGGAGGACAGAGCCTTCCTTCTTAGGATTACGTAATGCTACCTTGGTGAGGCAGAGTCCGGGCCAAGGGTGCCCAGACCCGTCGACAGGAAACTAAAATCAAATATGATTGTGAATGCATGGTGATATTGAGCGTAAGCAGAAGCAAATGATCATGCATGCAAATAGTGAATGAAAGATTCAGAAAATGGAACAACATGCATGTAGGTGAAGCAGGTTGCCGAATCGGCGACTATTTGTGCAAAGCAGTTTCATGCATGTGACAACAGTGAGATGATAATGAAAACTAAAATGGTGCTAGTACAAGCTATTATGCATGTAAATGACAACAAGCATTCAAATAAATCAAGCAAACAACACTCAAAAAGTGAAAACACAAAAAGCGACAGAAATGATGCAAAAGACAAGTTAAGACCACTTACCTGTGAATAGTTGAGCTAGATGTGTCGAAGGGTCCTGGATGTGCTGTGGGATGTTAGAGCTCCAAGATCAATGTGAAGAAATGAGATCTGATGTTTCGAATAAATAAGTTTGAAGCTCATGATGTGCATGCCACAAATCTAGGAAAAAGTGATACTTAGAGGAAAGATTCTAAAATGATCTTTGCATGTAACCTCCAGTTGCTGAAAATAACTCCCTAAAATCTAGGGATTCTTTTTGCATTTTGCTTTTTCTATTCCGAGAAAAAGCAGCCCATGCATGAAAGTCAAGTTTTCTTGGTCCTGGGTGGAATTGGTCAACCCAACTGCACATGCAAGATCCTACTCAATTGCTTGGAAAAAAGGTACATTTCTAGGAGGGAGTTGGGCTGGCGGCCCAGGATATTTCCACAATTTCTGGGTAGAGAAGATGACTACTACCTAGGATTGCACAATTCCTGGGTTGAGTAGCCTTGCTGGGAGGAATTGCACAATTTTCTAGATGAAGCTTGACTGGTAGATTTGCACAATTATAGAGCCCAATAGACTGCTAGAAAGAATTGCACAATTTTTGGAGGGAAGCTGGTTTCCCTCCAGAATTGCACAATTTCTTGGGGGGGGTTGCTCAACCTACAACTGGACCAAGTCTAGAGAGACAACCTATGAGGGGAATGCAACCAAATCTCATTAAAAGGCTGTCATTTTGCAAGAAAATCACTAAATCTTGTGTACTAGACAAAGAAAGACATGCTGTTGTGAAGGGTTGGTAGGGAGGTTCCAAAATGAAGCTAAGGAAAAATTTTGGAGGGTGTTGTATCCACTACAATAGGTGGTAAAGTTCATATCCATCTATAAATTCCCTTGTAACTTTTCTCCCCATGAGCGTGACAACACCATGCCATACTTAGGGGGTATATCTACAACCATTATGTCCATTAGTAAACTTTTGGCAGGGATTTGAGCTAAAGTAACACACATGTCTTTGATGAGATCTCGACATCTCACTTTGCTAGAATCAAAGGAATATAAGTCTTTATAAGGTATGGTAATGTCAAGTCCTAGTTTTTCCATAACAACTTTAGGCATTAAATTGTGGGAAGCACCTGAATCTAACATAGCATTATGGAGAATCTTATCATGAATATTTAGGCTAACATAGAATGGAGGCACACCTCCTTCCTTTGGTTTTCCCTCAACTTCTGGAAAAAAATAAGAGTTCAGGTTGGTCATCATTGAAATTAACAGAGTTTGTGTTGTCCCCTATGTTTAGAGCTTTCATCACTTGAGGTATGTACATATTTTTGTTCATTAACTCTATTAGGGGAATAGGAATTTTTAATTTTGCTAATTCATTCTCAATGTTGAATGATGTTTGAATCTTAATCAGGTTGGGAAAATCAGATTGATGAGTAATTTATTTTGATATAAATTCTTTTCGCTGACTTATGGTTGGGATTTTAGTTTGAGTAGTTGTGAAAACACTATCAACTATCTTTTTGGTAGGATATTCTTCTTTCTTTTTGCTAGAATTATCAATAGTTTTCCTAGGAGAATTGTCTGTAGTCTTCCTAGCATCAGTTCCAAAGGAGTTTTTAGCAGGATTCTCAAAGTTTTTACTATTGAGAGTGTCTGAATTCGTTTTGCTCCTAAGGTTATATTGCCTATGGATTTCCACAATGGCATTCTCAAAACCTTGTTTATATTCATCTGATTCCTCATAGTCAAGTTCGGTTTGAGTTAGGAGGAAACGTTCTTGCTCCTCTTGAGTGAGAAAAATAGATTCATCATCATTTATTCCCATCAGATTTATTTTCCTGTCATCTAAATCTTCAATAATATTTCCATCATCATAAGTATATTTTTCCTGAAAAGGAGGTCAGACTTGTAGGTCTGAACCCTTTTGTTCTCGTTGTTTGATTGGGGGAATATTCCTTTTGAATTTTTGGTTCCTATTTTGAGGAGTAGTTTGATTTTCTCTCATTTGAGCTTGATCATTTAGTTTTTACTCTTGCATCATCTTTTCCACTACCCTCACTAGGTTTTCAATTTTGTGATCAGAAGTGGAAGTGGAAGGCTCTTCTTTAATGGTAACCCTGCGTTCAAATTTTAGTTTGGCCTTCTTAGCTAAGATGTTAGCTTCAAATTTTATAGCATTGGCTTGCATTTCTTCCAAAGTTGTAAGGTCTCTCTCTCTAAGTTGATACTCCATGTCTACATCAAAACCATTAGGAAAATCAATCAAATCTAGACCAAGGGAGGGTTTGATGCCTATTGGAATTGCATTGTAAACAATATTAAACCGTTCATAGTATTCCTCCATAGTTTCGTTGAGTTTTCTTTTAAGTCTTTTATAGATATTCAGGAGTTGAAGTGAATTTTTCTTGATTTCCCATCTAGATAAGAAAGTTTGATGGAATGCATCAAGATTGGTTATACTTCCTGCAGGTAAACTCCTAAACCATTTTTCGACATCACCTCCTAAACTTTGAGCAAACAAGCTCATCTTTACATCAGCCTCATCTACTTCTTGAAGATCAAAAACATCATTCATTCTATCTACGTGTTCCTGAGCAGTATGAGAACCAGTGTTATCAAATGTTATAATTTTTTTATTGATAGTCTATGGGCATAACATTTAGTTGGCCTGGTAACACCAAAGGTGCATACCTAGCTACCATAGTTGGTGTGAGAATTTGACTGGAAGATGGACTTGTGGAAGGTCTAGTTGTAGTAACTACTGGGATAGTATGAACAATAGTCTGAGTTGTTATAGGTAAAAGTAAAGACTATAAAATAAGTGGGACTAGGGGGTTGTAGATTAACATATTGGGAATATTGGGTGGACAAAGAGGTCGTTGCAATTGTTAAAGCTGAAAATTCAATAGATTGTTGAATATAAGCTTCTTTAATGTCTTGGTCCAAAACAAAGACTAGACCCTGTAATTAATAAAATTGTTGTAGGTATTCTAGATCAGGATCTAATTTAGGAGGCTGATTTTGCAGTATATATGGTTTCAATATAGCTTCATCAATGACAGTTTGATCTACAAAGCTCTCAGATTTTGATCTAAACAATGTTGGAAAGGAAAATCAAACTCTATGCCTTGAATAGTTTCAAACTTCTCAGGAAGAGAGTTAGACCTTGACAAAGGACTTTTCTTAGGAAGAGAGTTGAACCTAGACAAAAGGACTATTACGAACCTGGCTCTTTGTAAGACTTTTCTTTCTCATTAATTTCTTTGGATTATCTAAAAATTTAGCAAGGTTGGGGTTTGGGTGAGCTCTAGTGAAAATTCTTTTAGGAGCTAGATCTATTGAAAACGGATCACATAACTAATAAATTTAAAATTAATATCACACTCAAATATATACAAATATTACAACCTTGGATCATGTATTTCATTGTGATATAAGAGCTTTAATTTATTGAAATACTGATTGAATACCAGGGAATAATTATCTTTAATTTAAAGAGTATTCGTCCCCAATATGGTCGCCACTATGTTGTCATTCTATATTTTTGAGGTTGTGGGAGTAAAAACATAAGACAACATCAAAACCACTTTGGAAGCTAGGATCTAGTCTTGCTAGCTTCAGAGAGGGATCTCTCTGTAAAATTTAGCTATGTTTTATGTGAATTTTAGGCTAGTTATTATAGTACTGATTGTTTTTTATTGGATTGCTTGGTTGACTAAATAGCTATAATTCCATTGGGCTATGGAGTCTAAAGATTAACTGGATCTGCATCAAACTTTGAAGGAGTTTCCTAGGGAAAGCTAGGTTGCACTAGTTAGATCTTTCAAAAATGTAAATGAATTGTGAAACAAAAGAAATGTAAGATTCAGTAGAAACTAAGGAGAAACAAAATATTCCTTAATTTAAATTCAGCAGAAAACATATAAATTACTAACAGCCAAAATAGGGTTTTATGTATAACATATCCTATTCATCGCAATTTATGTTATGTAATTAAGCTTTTCAGAAATAACAAAGAAAGGAAACAATGATTAAACACACAAACTGAAGAAAAACATCACCATTTCGTACACCACATGAATCTTGTGAAGAATGTCATTGCATTATTGATGCTTCCAACAAATTGAAAATTACAATTCGCAGAGGAAATTATATTTAACAATCGGCCCTTAATAATTGTTATAGCACCATTTTCGACTCTTGGTAGATCTAATACTCTGATTATGGCCTAGGGCAACCCTTCCTTCCAGACTTGGTCCAAAATATAAAAAATAGTGTTTTATTCCCTATAGGCTACGTTTCCCCATGATAAAAGCATGTACACACGGGTCAACATATACCCAACTTGTGTACATATGTTAAAATGCTTAAAAAAATTAAATTTCCTTAATTTTGGGCTGAGTTCATGGGTTTTACCTATTACTCACCTCCTATTGCCCGTGGCCCAACTATTTCCCAACTGAAAAAACTAATTTCGAGAAGTATAAATAAACCTCCATGGGAAGGCCTTGAGGGAGAAGATATGAGATATTGATACTATAGTGAGATTATCCCTGATTGAGTCTGATGAAATCCCTATTCCTCCCGCACTCCCCAAAGCTTCAGGAAACCCTGTTTCCTTGTTAGAGATATCCTTCATCTTTCTTGAAGATATCCTTGTATTGGTGATGGAGGAAGATTGTTGAGGTCGGGAAAGGACGAATTCGAAGGACGATTGCGTTTGAAGTTGGAGAAGGACTCAGTTCGTATTTCTCCACTTTACTTGTAGCTAACTTCAATAAAGGAATGTTGCTCTGTTTCTGATATTAAATGTGTTTATGCATCTATTTATATTTTAATTCGCTTATGAATCTTAAATTGATACATAATTGTTAATTCATTTATATGATTTAAATTTAATATCATGAACTTGATTTACATTTCTACTGTTATATATGTTTCATTTGAATAATTTTCAGGTTTCGAAGATATCAAGAGAAGCTGAGGGTTTCCACCTTGCAGGATCTACTCAAACATAGGACTCCCAGGTAAGGAAACTCTTACACATTTCAATAAAATAAGCATTTAGGTTGATTTCTTGAGCATTTCTTGTTATGGTTTGCCCTCCACTCTATTGCGGGTTCTCAACCCAAGACCCTAGGGTGGTCTCACCTGCAAAAGAATTGGTGACTCCACTGGGGATAACATTCTTGTTATTACTGTTTTGGGTTGTTTGTTCTCAATCAGGGTTCAATTTCTTGATTGCTTGCTTTTACAATGTTGTTTGATCCATTAGTGTCCTAGGCATTAAGTCTGATCTTCTTGATCAAACTTTGATTTTTTTTTTTCCTAATTAAGCTTTATATAGTTGTTTTCTTAGGTTACAATTGTGTATACATGCGGGTTTCTTCAAGAAGACTCGCGTATATGTGAGTTTCTTGTATTAGAAACACATGCACATGCTTTTGTGTCTTTAAGCAGTCGCATATGCAATTTTTTGAATTATTTTTTCAAATATTTTTGCCCAGTTAGGTCTTCTGCCTGGTGTTTTATGCTGTTGTATGGTCGTCTGCTATCTGGAGAACTTAGTTTTCCTACAAGGTTTCTTTATCAAAATCTCCTTCTCATTGAAAAGTCTTGTTTGGCCTAGGATTGCTTCTTAAGAAAGTTTGTAGTTTGTGTCTTGGGTTCAAGACTTCGCTTTGAAGTTATTTGATGTTCTGGTTTTCTTGAACAAGAAATTGATTTTGACTTCTTTTTCAGCCCATATTTCAAGTTCTCTTGCTTTTCGTTTCCTTGTTTTATGGCCTTGTTTTTTTTGTGCCTTTTTGAGAGTCTTTTTGGCAAGTTTGAAAGTATTTCTTTCTTGATATTTTGTTGGTTTGCCGAAATCTTTTGTTGTTGTTTGGATCAGTTTGTGCAAGTTTGTAGTCTTTCTTCATTTATTCATGAGTTTTATAACTTGCGAGATTGGAAGACTCCTTGTACTTATTTCTTAATCTTTTGAATTTTAGTAGTACTTTTGTGACCTCAAAAAGTTGCTTTTGTTTCCTTTAAAGTCACAAAAACATTGCTATTTCTTTTTCTTTTTCCAATATTTTGGTTTATGGTTTCTTTTGTTTTGTTATTGAGAAGCGAATTGTGATTTTTTGCAATTTTTTCTGCTTGCTTTGGTGAGAAATTTGTTTTTAATTTTTTAGCCCTCTCCATTTTCAAGATGGATTATTATCTCTATAAACAACCGCATTTGCTTGTGAGTGTTTTTTAGGATCTTGCATTATCATTTTGACTTGCATTAGGTTAGTTTGCATTTTTAAGCATTCTTAGTCTTTTTATATTTTGGGTGTGTGGATTGTTTCTGTAAGGACCCGATGATGACTATATACATTTTTTTATTTTTATTTTTATTTTTTATTTTTTAAAAATAGCAAATACGACCAGAAGAGAAATGCCTGGAGATTTCAAATTTATTCAACACGCACATTGCTGATACTTATTTCAGGAACATAACACAACATTTACATAACTTTAATCTAAGATCAAGTAGTAACGAAATACATGTGTACCGTTCACCAGAAGGCGAGACTCCGCTTGCTCTGTTGTCGCTGGTATTCCCTTGTTGTCGGTCGCTTCTGTGAGTGTATGATGACGCACTTTATCCGGAAACGAGACCCTCCGGTTAACCTCCCAGCCTACTCCTTGGGTACTCTTCTTCCCCGCGGACCCCCGAGCTGCAATGGGGTTGTACAATGGAGGAAGAATCTAGCTGGCAGAGGAGAGCACCCTTAGCTCCAGAGTCCCCTCTCTAAAAATCCTCTACTTCACCAAACTCACTATAGCTTCGTAATCACTGCTCTGACGTCCTATCATCCATCCAACAATAGGGTTCAAAAGTCCCTTCTCCCATGGCTTGCCCCTTCTTTTATAGGAGTCCTCATAGGTGACACTTGGCATGTCATGCATAATTAATTACTTTTTATAATTCAATAGCTTGATTATTCACCCACCCATGTGTCACTCTCTCATCAGGGGTATCCCAAAATTATTTACTTAAATTTTAATTTAAAACTAATATTTTCCTCACCTCAACAAGATTCTTATTTCTTCTCCTAGTTGCCTCTTTATCCCCCTTTTTATTCCTTAATTTGTGTTCA
>APFE030568990.1:188024-200160 GCA_000404065.3 Pinus taeda
AAGTTGGTCGTGCCCTTCAAGAATTTCCCCTGAAGTTCCAAGGGTGCCACACCACTTGCCCTTCAAGCATCCAGTGACTACGAGGGGAAAGTATAGGTGCAACATCATAGACCGCTATCATCTCTTATGTTGCCTGCTATAGTGAGACTAATGGTGTCGGGGATCAAGGAATCCGCCTTGATGCACGCCCCCGATAAAATCCTCATGAGCGACCCAACTTGAGGACCTGCCCTCATGGCATCGTGATCTTCAAGGCGAAGGTGTCTCAACCCTTCCAGCCCAAGTCACGGCGGGAGTGCTAGTGGGTGAGATCAGGGACACTGTCCCACCCCTCCCATGTAATTCCATCTACTTGTACAACCCCATCACCCATATGTGAGTCATTCGGCCAAGCAACTCATCTGTGCCTACAACCATTAACATATCATCAGAATATAGATAAACATATATATCATGTTTTAAAATTGATTAGAATTTCAAAAATAAAATAATATAAATTTTCATCAAACCAGGTGTCGTCAACTCATCATGTGCGAGTTCCTCTGGTGGTTTTCCTGCCATACTCAATAATAATCAGTAACCAGGTTTTTCAGTGTTAGTCATTGTCATAATAGCATTATTACCATCACCTAGTCATTCACATCATTGTTCATTGTGAACCAGAACTAATGTAAGTAGCTAACATAGGGAATACCTCCATCATGGGTAGCATCATGATAACCTTAATGGAACCATACATATAGATCAAAGCTATCGTCATTATAACATCAATAGAAACATGTCTATCCTTTACTACTATCACCATCATGATATCAGAGTACACATAACTGTTAATTATATCGTAATCATAATATTAATAGAGAACATACATAACCATCACATTCACTGATAATAGAGTCATGTTTCTGGATCCTCACCCTGAGTTACTCATAGAGTAAAGTATGTAAGATAATTTCATATTAGAGTCAGGAAACTAGAGTGGGCACTACATACACCCCCTCTTAACAATGGACTTCATCCCGAAGTCCTTAGAACATGAAGGAGAAACGACAACACATAATCTTAGGAACCCTTCCTGAAATTCTTGCCAACCTTCTGGTGGGCAGGTTATAATTTTCCCAAGGTATCTATACCACGAATTCCGTTATAACTAAAGGACTATACCTGTGATCATTGCAACCCATAATTTTTTTTTTTATGTATTTAGAAACAATCAAAACAAGAAGCATGGCAATCACAATCAATATTCATCTCATGGTACAAATTAATATATGATGCATTCAACCAAGTAAAGTCATTCACACACTGTACCCTTGTAGCTTCCAATTATAGTAGTTCATTTCGAACTACGTCTATATGACCCTATAAGCGACAATGTCGGGGATAATATGTAACAAAAAGTGATTTGTATGCTCATCATTGCATCTGTCAAAGTTCTTTGTCATAAATGTTGTAATAACATTGTTGTATAAGAAAAGAGCATACAATTATTATTATTATTATTATTTATTTATTTGTTTTTGGTATGGTTGTGAATGAGCTTCCAATCCTATTTCAAGATTGAAAAGAAAAGTCTCTTTTCAAGCTAATATACGGTATTGATAACATATAGAGGTATTGCTTGAGTATCAAAACTCACTCGAGCAATGTATGAGACACTTAAAACAAGCTCTTGATTGGTTTTATATTTCACCATTTTTATGCTTTCACCTAAATTTTCCAAAGTGGAGGACTTATGGGACACAGGTCTCAAGTTCAATTCTTACTGATGATAGAAGGTACTCTTGCAACAGTCTAGTCAACGACGTGAAATAGTTGCTTAATTTAATTTATTTACAGGCGTAAGAATTATTGATCACTATCTACTGAATATTTGGCCAAATTATCCGCCAAAACGATTCTCCACATTTTCGCATACACCTCATATTATCAATGTACACAACCCTTCAGCTGTGAACAAAAAAAAATAAAAATTTCACTACTAATACTGTTTCAGAAAACCAAGAGAAAAATGCTTTATACAAATCACCAATCATCCAGTTAGAAAGAGGCTTGTCAAAAATATTTGCACATATTCAAGCTAACTCTTAGCCATTTTTCAACTATATCTCACCCAAAGGTTAACTAATCATTGAAGGAGGCAGGGGAGAGACATCATTAGTTACTTGAGGGTTCCAATGGGTTTAAGCTTATTTGAGTTCAATATGGATTTCATTTTTGGAGAAGATTGCATGTATTGGAAGATTCATTAATAAGATATTTAAACTTGGCAGGAAGTTTAACCTGATATGAAAGTCCCCTTAAGTCAAATGCTCAATCATCCAGTTAGAAAGAGGCTTGTCAAAAATATTCTGAAATTATTTGCAGTCCCAACATGCATCAAGTAATTATAGGTTTGAACCATAAGCTGACAAATTGTCAATGCTCCTATCCATCTTGGAGGTATGAGTCCAAGAACAATAACTATGGATTGTCCTAACAGTCCTCATTCTGATGAATAACGAAAACATCAAAAAGGAAAAGCCTGAAAAGGCATTACTGCAGTTTGCAAAGGGAATGCGACTCAGGAAGATAACCTTGATTAATCTGGTCAAAATACTTATAGTAAATTGAAATCAAATCTATTATTGCTTCCATTAGAAAATCAATCACGAAGATGCTCATATCTTGATTGATCGAAGATGTACCAAGACTTCTCATTTGAGGCCTTTGTGAAAAGGAACAAATATGGGATAAGGAAGCCCCATATGATTATGAGGTAGAGCCATTGGATGGCTACGAGACAAAATTGGGGCACATTTGTTCATCACATACCCATCTCCATACAAGTATACATACACCATTAAGATTTTGTATATTAAGAAGATTACAAAGCAAAGTGGTGTCATGGAATACAACTGAATCTTTAATTACAATATTCGCCTTCATTATAGAGATTATACATTTCTATTTCTAAAAGATACAAGGATTAAGTAACAAGCTGTATGGAGTTAAAATTAT
Source organism: Pinus taeda (assembly GCA_000404065.3). Classification (NCBI taxonomy): domain Eukaryota; kingdom Viridiplantae; phylum Streptophyta; class Pinopsida; order Pinales; family Pinaceae; genus Pinus; species Pinus taeda. Next base: position 191,025 of record APFE030568990.1, read on the forward strand.
TTGCATATTTCTCTTCTTTAAGTTTTAAAAGAGAGAGTTCTTATGTTTTCTCGTAATTACAAAGGAAAAACAATACAGAAGAAAATCAAAATGTGTATATATAGTTTAAGTTATCGTTTCACTGATTTCAGGGTGTTTTCATAGACTCACCTTTCATTTTTCCTTGAAGGAGAGATGTGGGCCATCCAATTCAGCTTGAGGGTACTCAACCAACTCACAGAACTTGCAACAAACTTAGCCAGTTTGACTAGAATTAAAGAAACATGTGTTTAGGTCTGCTTTCACTACTAGAAATGGTCATTTTGAATTCTCAGTGATTCCGTTTTGAATTCTTGGTGATTCCGTTTGGTTTAACTAGCTCTCTCGCTACATTTAGAAGATTGATGAATAATCATTTTATACCATATTTTGGAAGTTTGTACCTGATATGAGCACAGTGAACAACAATGCAAGTTCTCTCATAAAACTCAACAAAAATGCAAGTGCTTAAAAGGAGATTTCCACAATTGTGCATGCAGCACACTCCTTAGTTCATTAACATATATAGTTCTAGACAATTGGGGAAGAGTGATCACCTTTGACCGAATTTCCTTCATGTAAAAATATAAAATACAAGGTTAGATCAGTCATGGCATTTTACCAAGTTGCCCATAAAATCTAACGTACAAATATCATACATCTGTGGCCAAAAGACACTAAACAAAGTCTCACCTGTACCTGTTTTCTAGATGATCTTTTAATTTTTAGCAAAAATGAGGAGTAGCAAAAGATGCATTTGGTACAAATTAAAGAAAAATTTTATACCAGAGTATCCAAATATGACTTCTTTTATAAAAAAATGGAGAACTTGGGGTACATCGTTACATTCTTACCAGAATCCTCTCTGAGAGTATTGGGTGCATTGGTTTAGGGATATTCTTTCATAGTAGCCAATGTCTAAGATGTCTTAAACAAAAAAAAATAGTTCAAGTTATGGGGAAGATTATCGTAAGGAAGAACACAAGTTGGAACCATATGGAGTACAACATAGGATATCATATCTAATATCTAAATGGTAATGCCAATGTTTTTTTTTTTTTTTTTAACATTTGTACTGAAATGATCATTTATAAATGTATTTCTATGCTAGGTTAAGACTTTGAGGTAGGCATCCAACTTGATCCGTAATTTTAGATGGAAAAATAACACTTCCAACCAGTTTAGAGTCTAGCCTAAGTACAAAATTCATTTTGTTGAAGACTGCTCCATCAGGGGATCTATACGCTTAACTCCTATCAGTTTTGGGACAACAAACTTCATATCACATATAACCAATCTATAGTTGCTTCTACACTGAGATCAGAGCTGATAAGCCATCTTAATGTAAAACAATGAGCAGAGACATCGAGTAATGAGAGAAGCCAAAATCTGGGAAATACGAGGTATAATATTACTTGCTAAATATCTTTAATCCTTCATCATTTACTTCATAGTACGACTTCTCACGTAATTACTTTTCTTTCTATCAAGCAAATAACGTAGGTATCGAACTTTTATAGTCCTTTCTTCTTTTAGGGGTATAGTGATTTGAAGATTTATCTTTCCTGGCAGTACCAGTTATGTATGAGGTAATGCCTACTAACATTTATCCAAATAGAAGTTGGTAATGTTTCTGTCTGCATATACAACTAATAATTTATAACTAGAAGGAAGAAATCCTGTACAATGACATATTTGTCAGCTTCATTTCTAAGCATGATACCAACTTTCAGAGATTATGTCTATACCATGATATTCTCTCTAATTTGGATAAATGAATCGGTCATACTTATTGTTTAAAAGTAAGCACTGTAGCATAATATTCAATGTTCCAATCCAATGTTAATACATATTGACTGACAATGCAAGGTTTGGCTATAGGTTGTGGAAGAGAAATATAGAAGGAACCAATGAGCGACAATGAGTGAATAAGCTTGTTGTCAAACTTCTTTCTAATTCCCTAAAATGATATTCATGACCAAAACCAATACAAATTGAATTGAGATAAGTTGGATGTTAAGGTGAATGGTGACACCATGCTCAACCATGAATGACATCACATCTGGTAACAATTTATTGTATCGAACATTATGATTACTTATGACATCATGCCCAAATATAAATACACAATGACAGTCAATCATGAATACACAGGACTAGCATAATGAGTTTACCTATCCTTAGTTTATAGCAATGCTCCATGATGGAACAACACATAACAATTAGACTACCCAAATATTTTGGTGAGACAGTCAAGAGTTTCTCTAGTTGGTTGTGAAGAAAGTCCAGCTAATAGTTCAATATAAGTTTCTATTCTCTGATGTGTACGTATGTATGAGAAACCCATAGAAAATATACTTTTAGGGTTTAAATAAAATGAGCCCATAACATATGCAAAAAGTCAAAAATACTTTCAAACAAATATAGTTAAATGAATACTAGATTTCCTTACCTTTCAATGGCAGTTTTAGTTGCCTAATCCTAGCTGATTTACTTTCTTAATCCTAGCTGATGTAGTTTCTGAGATTCAACTCTAGCTCCTAGTGCTTACTCCCTGTAATACCTTTAAAATCCGAGAATAGAACCATAAATTAAGAACTTGCAAACAAGCTAGCTTTGCATCAATTTAACATGAATTGGAGCCCGCTTTCCCTACGAGAGGCTTGATTTTAATGAAAAGCACTGATATCTGGGATGAGGAACATATATTGCAAACGAGCTGATCTTCTTGCAATCTAACACCTGTTCTGTCGTTCCACTTCAAAGGGTTAATTGAAATGAAAGCCTGTAAAGTCTGAGATGATCATTATAATTTATATATTTTCAAATAATATGGACTACTAGCAATATAGCAACTTTTTGAGTTTTCCCTCGTATCTGAAGCTTTCAATAAATCCTGACTAAATAAAAACAATTCGGATAGACTTTGTAGTCTATAGTCTGCAATTCACTTCTTCCTGCAGTTTCTTGCAATGACGTACGAAATTAACGGCAATTTGCTTCAATTCAACCGCGTTATGCCTCAAATACGGCAATTAAACTACATTGGAGCTTGAAATTTCGTAAAGATCACAGATTTGGCGAAATTTCACAGCTGCGTGACTCCTCGAAAGTAGACTTGGCAGAAATTTAACCTCGTTTTGCCTGAAAGTGCTCAAATATGGCAATCAAACGGCGTTAAAGCTTGAAATTTCGTATAGAAAACAGAATTCGCAAAATTTCACAGAAGCTTCTACTCCATGAAAACAAAATTTAAAGCTTCTTCACAAATTTGAGAAATCTCCACTAAATTTTGTCATTTCGATGACTTGCGGCATGTTTTGGCCCAACTTTACACCGTTTTTCGTGTTACCTCCGCAAGATCTGCATTACTTTCGACTGAAGGGAGCTCCAACATGAGACGCAATACAAGACGCAACACCTTGAGCAACTGGAATTAATACATAAGTTGACTTTGAAATTTGCATCGGCCCGACGAATTCGCATCAGCGATGTGGAGTCGAGGAATAGTTAAGTTAAATTATGGAATCTCCGATTCTGATTTGGATCGGATCAGAAGTTTGGGCGCTGAAAGTGAAAACACCTTGCAAAAGATCCGATGGATGATCTCCGATAAATCGGATCGGAGCAACTGAATTGTCGAGGCATTAAATTATGATAGCCAATTATAAATGAATCGTGTCAGAAGCAATATATATATATAAATATATTATATATATATATATATATATATATATATAAAATAGATATATATATATATAATATATTATATATTATTATTATATATATATATATATTTATATGACTGGGATTCGAGACCGCCGAATTGATATATCAGTGGATGAATAGAGCTTGGAGCGCGTAGAACAGTATTTTATATTATAGCAATGTATGTCAGACGTGGAAAAAGTAATGTGATTGGCGGTCTATATGAAGAAAATAGGGCAAGTGAAGCTTCCTGCTTGTTTGATAAGATGCTCGGAGAAGACATCGTTCCAGACGTGGCTATATTTAACAAACTTATACATACACTTTGCAGGAAGGGTGGCTTGAAGGAGAGCAACAGATTACTGGACAAGCTGTTGATCAGAGGAGTTCAACCCAATGTGTTTACCTACAACATTTTGATTAGGGGCTTATGTAAAGAAGGTAAGGTGCGAGACGCATCTAAATTGTTGGAGGAGATGCTATTAAAGGGATTGGTTCCTGATGTTCTTACTTACAATACACTGATCAGTGGGCTTTGTAAAGCACACATGGTTCAAGAAGCAGAGAAGCTAATTAAGAACGACAAAAACAAAATAACATACTTTAAATTTAAATCTTTAGAAAAATATTAAAATTTTAATATAATGTAAAATGTCTCATTCTATTATTATCTAATTAAAATCCAAACCAAAACCCCATACATATACATATATATACTTTTTATACCGTCATTTCACATTAAAATAATATGTTAGCTACATTCTTAGCCTACAATTTGCTTTACCACTACGCCCTTTTATCATATATAATTGTAAAAATTATAAAAAGATACCACATTTATTCCTTCCGGATTAAATTTATTTTTAGTGTTGGCATACGTAAACATATTTTAAATGGTGTATGGAAAATATGATAAAAATCCTCTGCAGCTTAAATATATTTTTAGTGTTGGGAGAAGGAAACATATTTTAAACGGTGAAAAGGATTTTTAAAAAATCTATAACCAGTTAAGTTTTTACTTAAAAGAGAGTAAAAGGGTGAGAATATGCAATCATTTTTACTAATTGTCCTCCCATTATTATCCCAACCTATAGTTGTTTATATATACTAATCTCACATTTTAATTCTAGAAAACTATAAAATGATTTTGGGTGAAGATCAATGGTTCTTTTTTGAATTATCCTGATAAATTTTATTAGATAGTTTATATATTATTATTATTTTTTTAAATTTTTTTTCTTTTCAAAAACAAATCAATAGTGTGTGAAATTAGTATCTCTTTTGAATTATAAGATGTTACAACTCCAGAATCACTAGTAAAGTATATCTGTCGCTACATGTAAGTTTTTTCTTCTAATGGTTTTGAAATTCTCCATGCCATAGTTGATCAAAAGAAAATAATTAACAAAACTAGTCATGCATGCATGGGCCCATAGGTCTCAAGGGTTCAACATAGCTTTGATACCAAGTGTAAGGACCCGATGATGACTATATACATTTTTTTTTTTTTAAAACAGCAAATACGACCAGAAGAGAAATGCCTGGAGATTTCAAATTTATTCAACACGCACATTGCTGATACTTATTTTAGGAACATAACACAACATTTACATACATTTAATCTAAGATCAAGTAGTAATGAAATACATGTGTACCGTTCACCGAAAGGCGAGACTCCGCTTGCTCTGTTGTCGCTGGTATTCCCTTGTTGCCGGTCGCTTCTGTGAGTGTATGATGACGCACTTGATCCGAAAACGAGACCCACCGGTTAACCTCCTAGCCTACTCCTTGGGTACTCTTCTTCCCCGCGGACCCCCGAGCTGCAATGGGGTTGTACAATGGAGGAAGGATCTAGCTGGCAGAGGAGAGCACCCTTAGCTCAAGAGTCCCCTCTCTAAAAATCCTCTACCTCAACAAACTCACTATAGCTTTGTAATCACTGCTCTGATATCATATCATCCATCCAACCATAGGGTTCCCAAAAAGTCCCCTCTTCTATGGCTTGCCCCTTCTTTTATAAGAGTCTTCAAAGATGACACTTGGCATGTCATGCATAATTATAATATATATATATATATAATATATATATATATATAATATATATATAATATATATATATATATTTAATTTAATAGCTTGATTATTCACCTACCCATGTGTCCACTCTCTCATCAAGGGTCACCCAAAATTATTTACTTAACTTTTTATTTAAAACTAATATTTTGCTCACCTCACAAGATTCCTATTTCTTCTCCTAGTTGTCTCTTTATTCCCCCCTTTTATTCCTTAAATTGTGTTTATTACTTGGAGTCAATTAATGAGTCAAGATTTTATGCCCAATCTACTTCCTAAATTAACTCAGGTTATCTCTTAGAGGAATATTCTTATGTTGGTTGATGCCACATGGAGCTTCTCTACATTTATCTAAATTTAATTTATTTTTCTTATTTTAATTCACCTTCCTCTTTTCTTAAGTAAGTTTAATTGGTTTAGGATTAATATTTATCCTTACAATATGTTTGTCCTCCCCTTTTACCTAATTAAACCACCTAATCTACCTAATATCTACCAACATGGGAAGGGTAGTACTCTATTTATTTCTTCCTATGATCCTCCTTACTCCAAGTTTTATTTTTGATTTAATTACCTTGGTTTCAAATCATCATTTACCCTTGATGTAACTACCTAGTTTTCATTCCTTAATTATATTTATTTATTATCATTTACTTTTAATGATTCCAAGGCTACCAAGCTTGGTTGTGCCCTTCAAGAACTTCCCTAGAAGTTCCAAGGGTGCCACACCTAATAGTTTAATTGTGATGCCAAGGGTGCCAAGTTGGTCGTGCCCTTCAAGAATTTCCCCTGAAATTCCAATGGTGCCACACCACTTGCCCTTCAAGCATCCAATGACTACGAGGGGAAAATATCGTGCAACGTCATAGACAACTATCATCTCTTATGTTGCCTGCTATAGTGAGACTAATGGTGCTAGGGATCAAGGAATCCGCCTTGATGCGCGCCCCCCAGTAAACTCCTCATGAGCGACCCAACTTTGGGATCTGCCCTCATGGCATCGTGATCTTCAAGGCGAAGGTGTTTCAACCCTTCCAGCCCAAGTCACGATGGGAGTGCTAGTGGGTGAGATCAGGGACTCTGTCCCACCCCTCCCATGTAGTTCCATCCAACTCTACAACCCCATCACCCATATGCAAGTCATTCAGCCAAGCAACTCATCTGTGCTTGCAACCATTAACATATCATCAGAATATAGATGAACATATATAGCAGGTTTTAAAATCGATTTCAAAGATAAAATAATATAAATTTTCATCAAACCAGGTGTCGTCAACTCGTCATGTGCGAGTGCCTCTGGTGGTTTTCCTGCCATAACTCCAATAATAATCAGTTAACCAGGTTTTTCAGTGTTAGTCATTGTCCAATAGCATTATTACCATCACCTGGTTCATCACATCAAAAATTGTTCATTGTGAACCAGAACTAATGTAAGTAGCTAACATAGGGGATACCTCCATCATGGCTAGCATCATCATAACCTTAATGGAACCACACATATAGATCAAAGCTATCATCATTATAACATCAATAGAAACATGTCTATCCTTTACTACTATCACTATCATGATATCAGGGTACACATAACTGTTAATTATATCGTAATCATAATATTAATAGAGAACATACATAACCATCACATTCACTGATAATAGAGTCACGTTTCTGGATCCTCAGCCTGAGTTACTCATAGACTAAATTATGTAAGATAATTTCATATTAGAGTCAGGAAACTAGAGTGGGCACTACAGTTTCAAAAAGAAAAGAAAAATATTGTGCTTATATATAGGATTTCGTAGAACCCAAGTAGAAATCACTCTTCATCGAAGAAAATGACTCCATCCATATAGATAGTTTTCTATTGATTTCTTTTGCGTCATAAAACATCATTAGTTTAAATCTCGTAATTCTGCCTAACTTAAAGAAAACCTATATAAAATCAAGAAATCTAATAAAATGAACTAGAAATTTTATTGTTGTCATTAATAAACACCAACAAGTTTAGGTTCATTAGGGCCTTGGAATCTGTGAGTAGATAGTTAACTCTCCAAGGCCAATCAAATTACAAAACTTAGAAGTTCAATAAAGAACGAAACCCAATATCATTAGAAAGACTGGGAAAGCTCTGTGTCTGGAAGTTAAGCACGAGGGAGAGTGAAGACAAGGAAGAGAGATACCCTCTCTCCTACTTGTTGGGTCCCACCTTACGACTATTCTACTTGGAATTTGATACGAGTTGGTATCCATAGATTCCTTTCATAGGGATCACATAGGTGGCTGCGAAGGGGAATCCCGTGGCACCTAAGGTTGACGTTGCATCAAGTTCAACAGTACTTCTGGAGGGTACCCTTGCAAATCTTGGGTGCTTACATTGGAAAAGGCTGTTGTTTGGAGGTTAGCATAACTACTTCTGATACCTTCGCTAGTAGGCCTAGGGCGTAATTACCCCAAACTATTTTCGGAAGGCCCTTGATTTTGACTTCCTTGTATTTTGGTGTCCGGTCCTAATCACTCGGAGTGAAAATACGTTAAATTTGTTTGATTTCTTGTATCTTTAGGGACTTTTTATAGAGTTCTATTTTCTCCTAGTTGGTCTAGCTTTACAATTTTTTAAGTCTTTAAGTAAATCTCTTTAAAATAATTCAAAGTGGTTGATCGACCAATTCGTTGGTCCAGGAGACTTCGTGGGCTACCACCTATGAGACCTGAGCCTTCTCCTCGAAGGTGTAGGAGCAATCCTGCTAGTGGTTTTCAACTGGTGGCATTAGGCGTAGTGGAGATTGATCCTCTAATTGGAGTTATTGATTCGCAAGACAAGTAGAGAGTTAGAGAGGAAAACTCTAGTTCTTTCTCGAGTCCTTTTCCAGTCGGAAGAAAATATTGAGGTTGAAGAGCTTTCTGAGTCTATTGTGGCTCCTAATTCTCCTCTTCCTCCAGATTATCCAGATGTTTTATTATACATTAGGACTTCGACCAACAGGTCTTCAAGCCCAGGTCTATATCGATCTTTTCCTTCGATGAAAACTACTGGAAGCATTTCATCCACAACAAGTGCTACAAGTATGCAAACTCTTGTATCTATACAAGGAGGAGGAAATATTTCTATACCTTCCATTACTCCTAGCACTGCTATATTTGGTTTTACTTCCATTCCATATTCGATTGGAAGTTATCAAGTTGTTGCCTCTAAGTTCAGTTATGGTATGTTCTATGCTTATAACAATTTACTTATTTTTCTTATTATATTCCACAAATTAGAAATCACATGTACATAAAGTAAAGTGCAGATAGAACATTAAACGATCGATAGAAAACAAGCCAAGACAAGAGACACAAG
>APFE030568990.1:211871-245681 GCA_000404065.3 Pinus taeda
TTTCCTGCCATACTCAATAATAATCAGTAACCCAGTTTTTTAGTGTTAGTCATTATCATAATAGCATTAATTACCATCACCTGGTCATTCACATCACCGTTCATTATAAACCAGAACTAATGTAAGTAGCTAACATAGGGGATACCTCCATCATGGCTAGCATCATCATGACCTTAATGGAACCATACATATAGATCAAGGCTATCATCATTATAACATCAATGGAAACATGTCTATCCTTTACTACTATCACCATCATGATATCAATAGAGAATACACATAACCATTAATTATATCGTAATCATAATATTAATAGAGAACATACATAACCATCACATTCACTGATAATAAGAGTCACGTTTCTGGATCCTCAGCCTGAGTTACTCATAGACTAAAGTATGCAAGATAATGTCATATTAGAGTCAAGAAACTAGGGTGGGTACTACATACACCCCCTCTTAACAATGGACTTCGTCCTGAAGTCCTTAGAACATAAAGGAGAAACGACAACACATAATCTTAGGAACCCTTCCTGAAATTCTTGCCAACCTTCTGGTGGGCAGGTTATAATTTTCCCAAGGTATCTATACCACGAATTTCGTTATAATTAAAGGACTATATCTGTGATCATTGCAACCCATAATTGTTTACGTATTTAGAAACAATCAAAACAAGAAGCAGGACAATCACAATCAATATTCATCTCATGGTACAAATTAATATATGATGCATCCAACCAAGTAAAGTCATTCACACACTGTACCCCTGTAGCTTCCAATTATAGTAGTTCATTTCGAACTACGTCTATATGACCCTATAAGTGACAATGTCGGGGATAATATGTAACAAAAAGTGATTTGTATGCTCATCATTGCATCTGTCAAAGTTCTGTGTCATAAATGTTGTAATAATATTGTCATATAAGAAAAGAGCATACAATTATTATTATTATTATTATTATTTATTTATTTATTTTTGGCATGGTTGCGAATGAACTTCCTATCGGATTGTAATTTGAGGATGTGTTAAATTTACTTTCTGTTTATGGTGCACGATTTTGTTTAAACTTAATATTTCCATTTAGGAATATTACACAAAAACGGACATGTCCATGCAAGAAGAAATTACAATAATAGGCTGCACTAGACACTATCTGATCCAAACTAGAGCAGGGCCATGCTAAATCAAGAAAAATAATAAAATAAAATAAAACATGTCATTTCGTCTATTTAGAGACAAAATTTAATGGGGTGATGATCTATTGCACCTCTCTCATCTATTGCCCAATTCATTCATTCAAGGGTGTCGTGCTCTGGTTTGTCCAACCAAATCAAAAGAATTGCACAATGCCAACTCTATTCTTGTTTGCTCCATGTACCTATTCCATTTCATGGAGTATCTCCTTTATTTTTACAGCACATGTACAAACACAAACGATGAATGAGGTACTAATGCAATGTAATTATAATTTTCAATGGCAAAAATAGAATTACATAAAGCAAGCTTTAAAAACTGACCTTGTAGCCTATTTATGCAACTTCTGAATTAAGACTCGACATTTCTCCTACCCTACTTGTGATAATTCCCCCAAGTGTCTTAATATTTGCAACAAAAAGCAACACTGAAATGAGTTGATCATGATCTTCCAAGAGCACTTCTTGGTGGGAACTAACAGGAAGCAACCGCAATTCAATGAGGTCCTGCAACTTCATCACACTTCTACTCTGATTGTTGTGATTTATAGCTAAGTGATGCAATCTACCAATCAATGCCATGCTAACAAGTATATCATGCCCCTCTTCAACAATCAATAATATACCGTGAATGAAATCCATATTTTATGACATATTTCATCTAAGACATAATAATCTAACTATCTTTCCTTGTTTTTCACTTGCATCTTTCATATATCTTTGTCAACCTTTCTTCACATTAAAAGTTAAATATCATTAATATTGATCTTTAAATGCTTTATGGTAGTCATAAGCTGATATTTTTCTCCCTCAATTTCTCAAAATGGATTCTACTCGGTGCTCCATTATCATCTCTCAAGTCAAACAATTCCTTCAATGCAGCTCCAAATACTCTGTTTTTTGTTAATCTTATAGATTTTCAATTATTGAATTGTATTCTTGATTCTTTTTAACCAAATAATCAATGTCTGAGCAGTTATTTTATGCTTCACTTGATGTCAACATTTTAAATCATCTTCATATAGAAATTTGTGTTCAATGCTTCTCAATTTATTTGACTCTTCATTCTAATGAAAAGTGGAGATTCTAGAGCATCTATCTCCTTATTGCTAGCAATAAAATGATCATTCAAGAGAGAGAGTCAATTTAAATACTATGTTCTGTTTGAGGAACCATTTTAGTTGTTTGATAGAGCAAGGCATCAGCTTCCGCTGTCAGCGAAAGTCCATCAACACTTGCTTACTCATTATATCTCAATATATTTATTTGAATCAATGTCATGCACTCGCTTTCACTTAGGCTAGGAGGGAAGGAAAATTAGGAATATTATATCTCACAAAACTTTTGACCTTCTAACCATTACCTGTGTATCCCCTTTCATCCATAATGCGTCCTTGCATGCAAATCCAAATGATCCTTATTGTTGCAACTATCAAAGATCCATCACATGTGGAAAGTGAATGAGCCCCTTATGTGGGTATCTCTATATTGCGAAAGCCTAAGAATTTCTTTTAGTAAGGACAAAGTCATGAAATTGGGCCAATCACTAGCTTTCTTTGTATGTGCATGCTTGTCATTCTTGTTTTGGGTCTCGAGGAATTTTAGCACATTCAACTTCTAAACATTGTCATTCCACAAAACAACATTGACAAGAATTCTAATAGAGAACTACCTATTTGAATTTATTGTCAATTACATTTTGAGAGGAGGATTGTTTTAAAAGATTTAATTTTGAAGGTGGTCCCAATCAAAATTTCACATTGAATACTCACAATGAAAGTCAAATTCAATCATGTTTTGATAGGGAAAGGGATACATTGCAAATAAGGAAAATAATATACGCATCATAGATGACATTGAGAACAAAGATAATTCCACGAGGAAGTAGATTATTTGACTATTCACCAATCACAAGAAGGCGATACTTTTTCGAGTTGGTTGAATCCACCTTATTTATTGAGACATTTCGATAAGGTTAAAATAACAAAATTAAATAGAGAATATCATACTCCAAGATTGAATACTATCCTAAACTTTCAACAATCAAAATCACTATGCAATCAAGACATACTATTATAGACAATGGTAACCATAAATTTATTTAATCTGACATTTGGTGAAGCATAATCATTAATGATCATAACAAGACTTCAATTTTCAGATGCAAAATGTAGATCTATTGGTGTAGGTAGATCGGTGTTACCATCTTAAACTAGAGACCCAAATGGCCCATGTGGTGGATATGAATATAGTATGTGGATAATTGAACCAGATTGCTTACATATATAAAGAAAAGGTAAAAGAAAGCACACTTTGCAATGTGCAGTGTTACTGAAGGGCTGTTCTAGGCACATAGGATATGTTATCGTGGCAATCTGGAGGGTCTTCAAATAAAGAAAGAGATAGTTGTTTGTAAATCACACCAACATCGAAGTAGATGAATCTAGTGCTGGGTATATCAACACGAATGACTTTGACTGGAAATCAGAGAAAAACTCCTTGGCCTGCACACTTGAGAGCCCTGCAATCTGCCCAGATTCCCTTTGATCAATGTGTCATAATACACGGGATTCTCAAACTTGGTGTAGCAGGGCTTGTCCAGATTGACCTCGAAAACCCCACTATCGTGCAATGTGTAAGACTTGACCACCTTCGGAATTAGCCCAATAGGCAGACCATTTGGGGGCATTTATGCAGAAATATCTAGTATCAAAGTGAAAGAGGAAGTTATCACAATGACCCAAGAGCCTGCACCCCAAACCCAAACTATATATTGGCAAAAGCCTTTGGTACAGGAAATGTCTCATTATCAACAAAACAAACACACAACAAGAGTATTGATGTGGAACAAAATCCCGTCATAGGGATATTGACACTAAAGGGATAGTTTGTGATAGATGATTGCAGAAAACAAAGGCCTCTTCACAATCAAACCATAATGCCATCTCATAGTTCATTCATGAAGAATTACATTCTAAATCATAGCGCACGTGTAGATAAAAGAATAAACAGCAACTTTTGGAGGAATTAATTGCATTGATTTGCCCTCAGACAAACTTCATTGCAAAACTCAGGCAAGTTCAATCCTAATCTTCAGCCCATCTTTAATCGACTAGTTCTGTGAAATTTTGAAGTTTTTTTGAGTTTTTAATCGTCATGTTTACAAGTTTTTCCATAATATTTCCTGCAAGTTGAACCATAGTTTGGTTCTGAACAGTAGATGATGAGCACAACTCAACGATATTAAACTATAATCAACATAAACAGGATCACAAGCCATATTTTCATTATTAATAGAAAAACTCCTAAATACTACATAACAACCAAAGTGACAACCAGGTACACATTTTTAATGTTCTCTTTCAGCTAGGATATATTCTCTACTACAAATCACTAGAACAGTCAAATATCAAAATTACTATCAACTACATAATAGCCTGACAGACAACTAAATACATATTTATAATGTTCTCTTTTCCAGCGAGGATATATTCACATACCCCAAAACACCACAACAGCGTTCACAGGAATCCAAATAGTGTCAAACCCAAAACTAGACAATTAATAGAAATCTGGGTTGACTGTCAGTCAAGGCAACTTTACAAGGCATTGATTGTATTGATTTTTCCCTCACCTAAGCTTCGTTACAGAACTCAGGTGAGTTCAATCTAAAATCTTCAGCCTGTGCTGCTCCTCATTATCACGATACAGGGAAGAAGTTGTAGATGTCGAATCCCCATGCTGCTGTTATTTTTTCGGGGTTGGAGTTTCAATGACAAAAGGGCTCTAGATATTGTTTATATATACTGAACACCCCTGGGCAAAAAGAATCAGTGCCCCGGGAAATTAACAGAGTGTCACAAAGGACAATAACAATGCCCAATCGAAATGAATATGCAACCAGGGAAAGAGGGGATTAGGAACAATTTGAAACACGCTTCGTATTCAGTAACCTTGAAATCTTTCGCTGGGTTTTCAGAACGTCTCCCATTTCTGTGAAAGGCTAAACAATTCTTTGAAATTCCTGTGTTTAAAGCGATCCTAGCATCATTGAGTCCGCAAGCAAGAAGAAATTTGTTAACATAAAGAATGGGTGCAAGAAAATCATTTAGTGGAACCTTCGAGTGGATTTAAATTATATCCAGTTGATTGGTATGATATCTCGGTTCCGATAATCCATCGGATCAGGTTGATTGTGTTTAAAAATCGTATTATAAGACAATGGAATGGATGCGGAAGGCTATTCCTCGAGCTGGAGCTGGAAGGTTTAAATGCGTTGGCAAAGTTCAGGATGCTGCCAATTGTCAATCGTGACATCAATACAGCAATTTCGATCGCAGTAGAGATCTCATCAGGCTCATGGTAACGGATGCGTGTGGTAATGTTCAATAGTTTGGCGACTAACAAACTCCAGCAATTTCGCATTGGCGCGTATTGATTTTTTTTACCCATAACAGGTCGCTCGTATTGATTTTACCCATAGTTCTCATTTATTTTCCATCGACAATTACCAAATTCATTGCCAAAGGGAAAATGGATCGATTTTTCGTGCAGATGTTGAACACGTCTTCTCATTTATTTTCCATTGAGAACTACCAAAATACTGCTTGTGCTAGATTCCAAAGTGCAGAAGTGTACGAGAATCTGCAGTATTCTTGATAATGAGTTTTATGAAACAACTGAAACGGTTTAAAGGGATAGCGCAACTGAGACATGAGGGCTATATGGATCATTTGCTCCCGCTGATAGCCTATTACATTTTGAGATCGAAGAAAAAGATCAGGAGTTGACATTACCTCCAGCTGTGGGAGGCAAGTGTAGATGACTGGACATGCCCTCACCACAAGGATTGATAAGAGGGACCAAAGAACAAAGTTATGAAGTGATGACTAATGATAAAGTGATAAGTGAAAACAATATTGGAAACAGAATGCTTCGTGCTTCAACCAACGATGCTTGCTCACTTTTCTTGCTTGTCTTTTCACTTTAATTTACTATTTTTTCTTTGCTTTGTTTTGTTTTCTTAATATCATGCTTTTTTTGGTTTTGTCAATAAGTGATGCCCTCCACTGAGTTCTAGATTTTGAATGACTATGAGGTTGAGATCCAAGGATTCTTGTGACACTGCAGCACTTGGACAATCCTATATCTATCTTCTCTATGGTTGGTTGTAACCTTCGGTCGATGAAATCTTGACGAAAAATATGATCCATCTACAAGGGAAGCTTGAGTCCAACCATGAACTTATGTCCACACTGGGAAACCTCGTGCCTATACTCAACCTTCTCCTCTGTGTGTTCAAGCTCATCACACTAGTAGAAACGGAAAAGGGGAAAATCTAAATTAGAAAACCTATGTGAGAGGTATTACATGATTTTATGAAGGAACAACCTCTCCTTCTCTCGATAAGTTGGGATCTATCTTCTGCCCCAAAAATAAATAAGTGCCTCTGCACAATCCTCTTTTAAAAAATACAAAGGCGAAAGAAGAGAAATGATTCCTGTGCAGAGAGGTGAAGCATGCAATCCACAGGGGTACTGACCAGGCTCGCTGGAAGTGGAGCAATGCATGTGTTCCTGCATGACTCTGTCGGGGAATTGTCCAGGCCTACTGGCAGTGGAGCAACACTAGAGATGAAAACTTATACTTTGAAATTTTTTAACTCGTGAGCCAAACTACCCTTTTTGATTTCAAAACACTGTGATCAAGCTGAAACTTGTTGTTGTGTTCGATTGAGTTGGCAAAAGGTGAACCATGTCTATCCATGGGGTAAGTGGGGAAGCAAACGTAACTTGCACAAGGATTCAATACTCCCTAAAAGACCAAGGCCCTATGCTATCAATGGACAAAAACAGAGAAGCTGGAGTTCAACCAGTGTGTCGCCAAGTGTTGTAGCGGCTACAACACCCTCCAAAATTTTGGCCTACATCCAATTTCGGAGCCTTCCTTGGATTTTTCCTTGAAGTTTGCAAGCACTCAGGTTCATCCCGTGAGCCCATGTTGAGTCTTTGCACCCTCCACGCTTAACCATTCATTGAACATATTTTTGCATGATGGTCACAATGTCATGATTGCAACCATGTTTTGGCTATGCGTAAGGTTCGTCTTTATGTGAACAAGTTGTATTCACTATGTAAACATCCGTAACACTCACACATGAAGTTGTATGCATTGTCGCGCAAGTTTCATTGCGGTCGTTCAATGATCTATCACAAGTGTCATGCTTGTTGCTCACACCATTGGTTAGCCACACTGAGTGAATGTTGTCCTGATGGTTTGAGGCATCTTGTCATCAAGTCATGTTCAGTGTGTGTTCGAAAGGTCATGCATGTATGAAGTCACTCATTCACACACTTAGTCATTTTTCTGAAGCTATGTCGACTGGACCAACCCCAACAACTGGACCTTCGCTGAGCTTCACTGTGCAATTTCAGCCCTCGATGAACATGTACTGTTGTCCAAAATTGTGTAGATCTTGAGGCTTTCTCCCAGGTAGTCTGCATTGCACGATCCTAGAAATCGACTTGACTAACTCTCACCATAAAAACACATAAGTTTCCCAGCAAGCCATCTCAATCTATGTTGCCCACAAGAAACATCAACCAAGCCTCCGACTGGTCAACCAAAGAGTTTGATCGAGTAATGACCCCGGGTCTCACTCCTCCAAAAAAACGCATAGAAGCTGCCAAGCATGCCCACTTAAGTTAACTAAAGAAACTACGCAGACATGCCGGACAGACACCCACTTCCTGTCACTACACTGCCCTAAAAAATGCACAGTTTTTCTAGCCAGTCACTCTGTCATTCAGCCTGCTGCTCCTCCTAAAAACTTTGCAGTTTTCATGAGCAGTCTCTGAGCTTTCCAACATCCTGTTCAACTCAAAAAATGCGTGGGGATGTCCAGCAAGCTGACCTCCCAGCTTTGCGTGTCCAGCAGGCTAGCCTCCTAGATCTGCGCATTTTTTTCCAGTAGCCTCCCGCAGCCCGCTGCCAACTCCCCAGATAAATTGCACAATCTTTGCTAGCAGCCTCCCATAGCCAGCTGCTAGCTAGCTAGAGAAATTGTGCAATTTTGCTAGCAGCCTCCCGTAGCCTGCTGCCAGCTCCCCGGAGAAATTGTGCAATTTTTGCCAACAGCCTTCCGCAACCCATTGCTAACTCCCTGAATAAATTGCGTAGTTTTCACTGCCAGTCTCCCCTGCTACATGCACTGTCTTCCTTCCTAAAAAAACTATGCAGATCTACACTCCATCCGAGCCAGATCTCGTGGATAGTCATTGCCGATCTGGATTTCCCATATCAACCTCCTAGTGACCTATGCGCAATTTTCATGGACAGTGCCTAGAGCTAGCATCCCAGCTTGAAATGTGCCTTACACAATTTCAGAGCTTTGTCCTCTCTCTCGGTCAACTGCATCCGAAAGCGAAAACAATGCATCATGGTAGACTAGGAGATTTCTGGATCTGATGTCGTCTCATCATGAGTGATTTCAGATACAGGTACATGGATGAGACATGGCGCGATGACGAATGGGATGAAAAATGAGTGCATGCAAGGAGACTTGTTCATGAATGGACGTACACATGAAGCATGCCAAAGTACGATAGAAGGAGAGATGTGCATATGTAACATCAAGTGAACACCAAGACCATTAAAGACTCTACACACCTTGACATGCAAAGGTTAAGCTATGATACACCAAGAGCACATCCATCACTCAGCAGCACTGTAGCTCGACATGCACACTAGTAGCAACATGAACATACCAGCTTTGTCATGTCAATTGACGTCATGAGTCATCTCAGCCACATCACTACTATGGGCCACACTGTTGTAATCAATGTAATGTAACGTGGAAGTCCAAGAGACCCTCATGTAAATTTAAAGAGTAATGTAAGTCAAACATTCATAAGGGAAGTCGAAGAGTCACAAGGGCCAGTTCTACCCTTGGCTATAAATACCACTCATTTGTACATGACAATTACTTTTCACCTTGGCTCCTCCCACATAGCCTTGAGAGTCTATAATATTTTCTTTGGGGAGCGAGTAGTGGCTCCAATTCCCTACTATTGGGGTTAGTGATGTAACGATGTATGGATGTGCCTTGGAACTTTGCATAATTAAGAATCCTGTTAATAGACCAGCACGTTTTCACACATGTATTGTATTTGTTTGTAAGACTATTCTTTGGATGCTTGTAATGCATGTTGCTTTAACTTGTATTAAGACAGTTGAACTATTTTTGGTTGTAATGCATGTTGCTTTAACTTGTATTAAGACGCTTGTAATGCTAGCTCCCCAAAGAAATTGTGCAATTTTTCTAGCAGCCTCCTACAGCCTATTGCCAGCTCCCCAGAGAAATTATGCAATTTTTGCCAACAGCCTTTCGCAGCCCACTGCTAACTCCTTGAAGAAATTGTGTATTTTTCACTACCAGTCTACCCCTGTTACATGCAATGTCTTCCTGAAAAAACTACGCAGATCTGCCCTCCATCCGAGCCAAATCCCACTGATAGTCATTGCCGATCTGGATTTCCCATATCAGCCTCCTAGTGACCCTATGCGCAATTTTCATGGACAGTGCCTAGAGCTAGCATCCCAGCTTGAAATGTGCCTTACACAATTTCAGAGCTTTGTCCTCTCTCTCGGTCAACTGCATCCGAAAGCGAAAACAATGCATCATGGTAGACTAGGAGATTTCTGGATCTGATGTCGTCTCATCATGAGTGATTTCAGATACAGGTACATGGATGAGACATGGCGCGATGACGAATGGGATGAAAAATGAGTGCATGCAAGGAGACTTGTTCATGAATGGACGTACACATGAAGCATGCCAAAGTACGATAGAAGGAGAGATGTGCATATGTAACATCAAGTGAACACCAAGACCATTAAAGACTCTACACACCTTGACATGCAAAGGTTAAGCTATGATACACCAAGAGCACATCCATCACTCAGCAGCACTGTAGCTCGACATGCACACTAGTAGCAACATGAACATACCAGCTTTGTCATGTCAATTGACGTCATGAGTCATCTCAGCCACATCACTACTATGGGCCACACTGTTGTAATCAATGTAATGTAACGTGGAAGTCCAAGAGACCCTCATGTAAATTTAAAGAGTAATGTAAGTCAAACATTCATAAGGGAAGTCGAAGAGTCACAAGGGCCAGTTCTACCCTTGGCTATAAATACCACTCATTTGTACATGACAATTACTTTTCACCTTGGCTCCTCCCACATAGCCTTGAGAGTCTATAATATTTTCTTTGGGGAGCGAGTAGTGGCTCCAATTCCCTACTATTGGGGTTAGTGATGTAACGATGTATGGATGTGCCTTGGAACTTTGCATAATTAAGAATCCTGTTAATAGACCAGCACGTTTTCACACATGTATTGTATTTGTTTGTAAGACTATTCTTTGGATGCTTGTAATGCATGTTGCTTTAACTTGTATTAAGACAGTTGAACTATTTTTGGTTGTAATGCATGTTGCTTTAACTTGTATTAAGACGCTTGTAATGCTAGCTCCCCAAAGAAATTGTGCAATTTTTCTAGCAGCCTCCTACAGCCTATTGCCAGCTCCCCAGAGAAATTATGCAATTTTTGCCAACAGCCTTTCGCAGCCCACTGCTAACTCCTTGAAGAAATTGTGTATTTTTCACTACCAGTCTACCCCTGTTACATGCAATGTCTTCCTGAAAAAACTACGCAGATCTGCCCTCCATCCGAGCCAAATCCCACTGATAGTCATTGCCGATCTGGATTTCCCATATCAGCCTCCTAGTGACCTATGCGCAATTTTCATGGATAGTGCCCAGAGACAGCATCCTAGCTTGTAATGTGCCTTACACAATTTCAAAGCCTTGTCCTCTCTCTCGGTCACTTGCATCCAAAAGCAAAAACAATGCATCATGGTAGACTAGGAGATTTTTGGATGTGATGTCGTCTCGTCATGAGTGACCTCAGATACAGGTACATGGATGACACATGGCATGATGACGAATGGGATGAAAAAGGAGTGCATGCAAGGAAACTTGTTCACGAACGGACGGACACATGAAGCATGCCAAAGTACGAGAGAAGGAGAGACGTGCATATGCAACATCAAGCGAACACCAAGACCATCGAAGACTCTACACACCTTGACATGCAAAGGTTAAGCTATGATACACCAAGAGCACATCCATCACTCAGTAACACTCTAGCTCAACATGCCCACCAGTAGCAACATGAACATACCAGCTTTGTCATGTCAATTCATGTCATGTGCTATATGTTCACCTTGTGTTTGTGACTGCCGCATCAATGTGGACTACTCTGTCGGAAGATCCACATGTCCCATTGTGTTGTGTGTCTCTAGCAGAATTGGGACTATTTCCTTTCAACCTCATACTCACTTCCACCCTCTCCCTCTGCATTGACAGAAATTTGACACAATAGTCAATAAGCACTCACAAGGCACATGAACCTTATTGTTTGAAGATAAAGTAGACCACTATCATGTGCTGACAAGCAAGAGCTAAGATAAATATTTAAGATAATGGCAACTGGGCCATCATACCAGATGGGACTCCTACACCAAACAATATGAGGTATAGATGGGACTTCATACCAAGGAGATCCCATGAATGTTGGCAGGTCCAACACCATCAACACCAAGGAATACCTTTCACAATCAATGATTATGTCATTTTCTTAGTATAGTCATTACATCAAAGCAGTTTCAATGATGAGACAGTCCATTTATATAATTCCACCCACAATTTAATTATGTTATTCATTGACAAGTTTGGGCTCTCAATATAGTGCCTCTCTACACAATTTGCATGTGCAGATAGTGGAATGATTCAGGTTCGCCTCAGATTACCTTCACTCGACATCGCCACGTGGAGTACTACACTTTGGCTTCGTGCATCGCGTTTGAGCCTCAACATTCTGGATTCAGACTCGGCTTTGCGAAAGCTTGTCATATTATCACTGTTCTCGACGATATGTACGACCTCTTCGGAACAGTTGACGAGCTCAAACTTTTCACAGCCGCAATTAAGAGGTGGTGATGATGAATCCAAAGAATTTTAGAAGAATATTTGCTTGCTTCTGCATTCACCCACTTGACCAATATTTGTGTGTATAATAACCAGATGGGATCCGTCCGCCACAGATTGCCTTCCACAATATATGAAAGGAATTTACATGATGGTTTACAACACCGTAAATGAAATGTCTGCGGAGGCACAGAAGGCTCAAGGCCGAGACACTCTCAACTATGCTCGACAGGCTGTATGGCCTCATACATTTATGTCCGGACATTTCTTTATGAATCGCCCATGTATTTCACTCGGTAGTTATTACTGAATTTGACTCTGTTTGCGTGTGTACAGTGGGAGGATTGTCTTGATTCATATATGCAAGAAGCAAAGTGGATCGCCACTGGTTTTCTGCCAACATTCGAGGAATACTTGGAGAACGGGAAAGTTAGCTCTGCTCATCGCGTATCGGCATTGCAACCCATGCTGACGATGGACATCCCCTTCCCTCCTCACATCCTCAAGGAAGTTGACTTTCCATCCGACCTCAATGACTTGGCATGTGCCATGCTTCGATTACGAGGTGATACCCGATGTTATCAGGTAACGTGGTATTTTGATGTGATCCTAAAGTTTAAAACAATTACCATAAATCTTTATTAAAAGCTACGGTTAATTTTTGTTTTGGTTTTAAACTGTATAGTAATTGTATGGGCATGGTGATCACAGGCGGACAGGGCTCGTGGAGAAGAAACCTCCTGTATATCTTGTTATATGAAAGACAATCCTGGAGCAACAGAGGAAGATGCTCTTAATCATCTCAACGTCATGATCAGTGGCGTAATTAAAGAATTAAATTGGGAGCTTCTCAAACCCAACAGCAGTGTGCCCATTTCTTCCAAGAAAATTAATTTTGACATTACCAGAGCTTTCCATTACGGTTACAAATACCGAGATGGCTACAGCGTTTCCAGCGTTGAAACAAAGAGTTTCGTGATGAGAACCCTCCTTGAACCTGTGCCTTTATAACCAAATCTAGAATTTACAAGAAGTTGATACTCTGTTTAGGCTACCTAACTTAGGTCTCTGATTTTACTGTTCAAGCTATGTTGTGGGTAAGATATCATATTACTGTTAAAAGTTGTAAATTTTAACACAACTGCATGTATCTCAGTGGTTATTGTTTCCCATAACCTTCTCCCAGATTTACAGTATTGGTATGCAGGTCATTATATAAAACTGTGTCATTATGTCGTTAAATTTGTAGCTGTAATTCTTGAGTTTGTCATTGAAAGCCGTGGAGTCTGAGGGGATCACAACAGATTACAAGTAGTAATAAACTTAAATAATTACATATTTAATAAGAGTAAATGTTACAAGGTTGAAATTATATTTTTAATATAACAGAAATGAATTTTATAGTTACTTTCTAACATGAAGATTAAAACTTGGATATTGTCTTAAAAGTTTTGATATACTCCATTAATATTTTTTATTTTTTCTTATAATAAAAATTTAAATTATTGTAATTTTAATAAATTAAATATAATAATTTTTTTAATATAGTTCTGAACTTATTTTATAATTGGTATTAAATAGCGTTACTTTCTAATTTGGTATTTAATAGTGTTGAACAAAGAGTTTTAGAGAAAAGATTTATTTTTTTATTATAGAAGATAGTGTATAATCATTAACTATTGAAGAAAAAAATTCCATCATAGAGGTGCCAAACCCACTAGAAATAACATTAGCAAAGAAGAACATCTTGTCTCTTATCTTGAAAGCTGATAAAGGTGGGGTTATTGTGGTAATGAATCTGAAGGTTATGACATGAAAATGATTGAGCATCTAAATGAAAGCGTAGAATATGAAATGCCCCTCTTTAAGCCACTTGATAAGCGAACATAACTATGAAGAAAAATACATTTATAAAAAAATGAAACAAATAAAACTGTCACACAAACCTGCTGTAAATCTCATATATTACTAAACCATTAACTACATTCTTATATAGTAAAATTATTACTAATATGATTATGAATCAACTCTGAAACAAATCTACTGACACTACCAATCTTCTAACTCTTCTAATTTTGAGCAGTGACCTTCCTAATAATTTCCTACACAGAGAACACAAAATTTGCTGACTAAATTGTCAGCAATTTACATAACAAATTAAGCATTATTCCCAATGCTTCCCCTTCATGATTAATGTGGATTTACTATCTTATCTTGTAGTTTTAAAAACTGAGCTTTTGCAACTGCTTTGGTGAAGATATCTGCTAGGTGATGCTGAGTATTTATATGCTTCAATTCAATATCCTTCTTTTGCAACAAAACTCTAGTGAAGTGATATTTCATGTCAAAATGCTTTGTCCTGCTGTGATGAACTGGATTCTTTGCTAACTTGATGGCACTTACATTATCACAATAAATCACTATAGGCAGAATTTGTTTTTCTCCAATTTCTTCCAAAAATTTTCTGAGCCAAAGAGCTTGTGTACCTGCTAAGGTAACTGCAACATACTTCGCTTCTGTGGATGAGAGGGAAACAATGCTTTGTTTTTTTGAGCTCCATGTAATCAAACCAGAACCAAAAGAAAAACAATTTCCAAATGTGGACTTACAATCATCAAGACTACCTCCCCAATCTAAATCACTATATCCAACAAGATTGAACTCTTCAGAAGAGTAGTAATGAATACCAAAATTTAGAGTGTCTTTCACATACCTTAAAATCCTCTTGGCTGCCTTCATATGTATTTGAGATGGATTTGTCATATACCTTGAAACAAGTGAAACTGAATATGTAATATCAAGCCTTATGTGGGTTAGAAATATCAAGCTCCCCACAATATTTCTGTAAGTTTTCTCATCAAATAAATCAACACCATCATCTCTACATAACACCTCTCCATGAGAACTTGGAGTAGGACATGGATTACAATCAAGCATATCAAATTTATTTAGCATATCCTGTGCATACTTTGTCTGACAAATGAAAATCTCATCCTTTGATGAACCTCCATTCCTAGAAAATATTTCATCATGCCTAGACCTTTCATCTCAAATTCATTCATCATAGCAACTTTGAATTTATCATTCATCTTAGAACTATTACCCATATACAATAGATCATCAACATACAAACTTATGATTAGAATACCAATACCTTCTTTTTTGTAGTAAATTGTAGGATCACTATTACTTCTCTGGAAGCCATTTTCCTAAAAGTATCCATCAATCCTAGCATACCACACTCTTTGTGCTTGCTTGGGACCACACAAAGCCTTCTTCAACTTGTAGACATTATTCTCCTTTCCTTCCACTTCAAAACCTTGTGGCTGCTCCACATATACTTCCTCTTCTAAGTACCCATTCAAGAAGGCACTTTTCACGTCCATATGATATATGCTCCACTTTTTATGGGCTGCTAATGAAATCAACATTCTAATGGTCTCCTGTCTTGCTACTGGTGCAAATGTCTCTTCATAATCAATTCCATACTTTTGTGTGTATCCTTTAGCAACTAATCTTAATTTGTGTCTTTCAACACTCCCATCACTGTTAAATTTAATCTTATAGACCCATTTGGTGTCAATCTTTTTCTTATCATCTGGAAGCTCTGTCAACTTCCAAGTGTCATTCCTTTGAATGGAATCCATCTCTTCTTGTGTGGCTTGTATCCAAACCTCATTAGTACATGCATCTTCAAAACATGATGGTTCAAAATTAGCCTTGGCTAATAAAGCGAAATTGACTATCTCACCTATTAGGCTTTCTTCATGTGCTTGATTTGCACTCCTCTCATAAATATCACTCAATCTTCTTACCTTTCCTTGTAGATCTTGGAGAAGAAGTTGGACTTGAACTTGATGTTGAAGAAATTAATGAAGGGTTGCTTGGAGGAGTTAACCCACTAGTTACAGAAACATTAGTTGGCTGCTCGTGATCATTATCAACAATTATATTATCATTCAAAACAAATTTTGTCTTCTCAACATGGCCTTTTTGATGACCATAAACTCCCCCTTCATAAAAAATTACATCTCTTGAGACAACGAGCTTGTTATTTAGAGGATTATACAATTTATAAGCCTTGCTTATTTCACTATACCCAATAAAAATACATAACTCACTCTTTGCATCTAACTTTTTTCTATTATGATCAAGTAAATGAACATAACCCAAACAACCAAAAACTTTGAAATGAGTAACATTAGGCATTTTTCCATACCAAGCTTCATAAGGAGTCATCTTTTCCAGTGCACTGGTGGGGCTACAGTTGAGGATGTACACTGTTGTAGCAACTGCATCTCCCCAGTAAGAATTGCTCAACCCCTTAGTTTGTAACATGCATCTTGCCATTTCAACCACAGTACGATTCTTTCTTCCAGTTATGTCATTTTGTTGGGGTGTGTATGCCGTAGTATGATGCCTCTTTACGCCATTCATATCATAATAACTCTGGAAATATTTTGAGCAAAATTCTCCTCCACGATCAGTCTGCAAACATTTGATCTTGCACCCTTTCTCATTTTATACAAGGGCTTTGAACTTTTTGAATGTATCCAAGGCTTCATTTTTGACCTTCAAAAAATATACCCAACAATTTCATGAGTAATCATCAATAAAGGTGATGAAATATGATGACTTACCCAAACTTTTAGTCTGTATAGGACCACATATGTCTGAATGAACAAGCTGAAGTGGGCGATGAGCCCTCCATGCAGTTCCCTTTGGAAACCTTTCCCTTGCATGCTTTCCTTTAGCACATCCTTCACAAACCTCCTTATGCTCTTCTACCTTGGGCAAACCAGAAACTAATGCATGTGAGGTTAGAAACTTCAAACTGTGAAAATTTAAATGTCCATACCTGAGATGCCATAACCAACTTGAATCCTCATAAGCCATATTTGCAAGATTGTTGTCACATGGTTAGAGCATCCAGAATCTAGGTACCAAACATCTTTACTAGTATTTTCACCTTTGGCATAAGATAAAAATAAATGATCTCGAGGATACTCACCACTTTCTTGAGCATAGTTAGCATTTTCACCTTCTTTCAATCTCCATTCTCTTTCAAAGTAGCCATACATGTTACAATAGTAACATTGAACATTTCTCTTATCAAATCTACCTCTACCTCTACCTATGAAACTACCTCTTCCACTTGAACCACCTTTTCCTCTACCTCCTGAATAATTTTGGTTTTACCATTTACCTTGACCTTGATTTCTTTTGGTACTGCTGCTTCTTGCATCTTAATTCTTTGTAATTTGTAATTTATAGGAAAAATCTTTCTCAACACCTTCAAAAGTGTCATTCAATATTTCTTCATGAGACATCAAAGATGCAACCAATTGATCAAACTATATTTTCGTCAAATCCTTACTTTCTTCCATGATTATGGGAACACGATTCCATCTATGTGTTAAAGATCTCAATACCTTTTTAATTAAAACTTCATTACTTACAGTTTCTCCAAGTTTAGCCATTTTATTGACCACATCTTTGAATCTCACACAATAGTCACAAAATCTGTTGACTAAATTGTCAGCAATTTACATAACAAATCAAGCATTATTCCCAACACTTGCCCTTAATGATTAATGTGGATTTACTATCTTATCTCGTAGGCCAAAAACTGAGCTTTTGCAACTGCTTTGGTGAATATATCTCCTAGGTGATGTTGAGTATTTATATGCTTCAATTCAATATCCTTCTTCTACACCAAAACTCTAATGAAGTGATATTTCATGTCAAAATTCTTTGTCCTGCTGTGATGAACTAGATTCTTTGCTAACTTGATGGCACTTACATTATCACAATAAATCACTGTAGGCTAAATTTGTTTTTCTCCAATTTCTTCCAAAATTTTTCTGAGCCAAAGAGCTTGTGTACCTGCTAAGGTAACTGCAACATACTTCGCTTCTGTGGATGAGAGGGAAACAATGCTTTGATTTTTTGAGCTCCATGTAATCAAACCAGAACCAAAAGAAAAACAATTTCCAGATGTGGACTTATAGTCATCAAGATTACCTCCCCAATTTGAATCACTATATCCAACAAGATTAAACTCTTCATAAGAGTAGTAATGAATACCAAAATTTAGAGTGTCTTTCACATACCTTAAAATCCTCTTAGTTGCCTTCATATGTATTTGAGATGGATTTGTCATATACCTTGAAACAAGTGAAACTGAATATGTAATATCAAGCCTTATGTGGGTTAGAAATATCAAGCTCCCCACAATACTTCTGTAAGTTTTCTCATCAACTAAATCAACACCATCATCTCTACATAACACCTCTGCATGAGCACTTGGAGTAGGATATGGATTACAATCAAGCATATCAAATTTATTTAGCATATCTTATGCATATTTTGTTTGACAAATGAAAATCTCATCCTTACTTTGATAAACCTCCATTCCTAGAAAATATTTCATGATGCCTAGATCTTTCATCTCAAATTCATTCATCATAATAACTTTGAATTTATCATTCATTTTAGAACTACTACCCATATACAGTAGATCATCAACATACAAACTTATGATTAGAATATAAATACCTTCTTTTTTATAGTAAATTGTAGGATCACTATTACTTCTTTGGAAGCCATTTTCCTTAAAGTATCCATCAATCCTAGCATACCACGCTCTTGGTGCTTGCTTGAGACCATACAAAGCCTTCTTCAACTTGTAGACATTATTCTCCTTTCCTTCCACTTCAAAACCTTGTGGCTGCTCCACATATACTTCCTCTTCTAAGTACCCATTCAAGAAGGCACTTTTCACATCCATATGATGTATGCTCCACTTTTTCTGAGCTGCTAATGAAATCAACATTCTAAAGGTCTCATGTCTTGCTACTAGTGCAAATGTCTTTTCATAATCAATTCCATACTTTTGTGTGAACCCTTTAGCAACTAGTCTTGCTTTGTGTCTTTCAACACTGCCATCACTGTTAAATTTAATCTTATAGACCCATTTGGTGCCAATATTTTTCTTATCATGTGGAAGCTCTGTCAACTTCCAAGTGCCATTTCTTTGAATGGAATCCATCTCTTCTTGCATGGCTTGCATCCAAACCTCATTAGTACATGCATCTTCAAAACATGATGGTTCAAAATTAGCCTTGGCTAATAAAGCGAAATTGGCTATCTCACCTATTAGGCTTTTTTCATGTGCTTGATTTGCACTCCTCTGATAAATTTCACTCAATATTCTTACATTTCCTTGTAAAGCTTGGACAAGAAGTTGGAATTGAACTTGATGTTGAAGAAATTAATGAAGGGTTGCTTGGTGGAGCTAACCCACTAGTTACATAAACATTAGTTGGCTGCTTGTGATCATTATCAACAATTATATCATCATTGAAAATAGATTTTGTCTTCTCAACATTGCCTTTTTTATGACCATAAACTCCCCCTTTATAAAAAATTACATCTCTTGAGACAACAAGCTTGTTATTTGGAGGAATATACAATTTATAAGCCTTGCTTGTTTCACTATACCCAATAAAAATACATAACTCACTCTTTGCATCTAACTTTTTTCTATTATGATCAGGTACATGCACATAAGTCAAATAACCAAAAACTTTGAAATGATTAACAGTAGGCATTTTTCCATACCAAGCTTCATAAGGAGTCATCTTTTCCAGTGCATTGGTGGGGCTACGATTGAGGATGTACACTGCTATAGCAACTGCATCTCCGCAATAAGAATTGCTCAACCTCTTAGTTTGTAACATGCGTCTTGCCATTTCAACCACAGTATGAATCTTTCTTCTAGTTATGTCATTCTGTTGGGGTGTGTATGTCATAGTATGACGCGTCCTCGTGCCATTCATATCATCATAACTCTGGAAAGTTTTTGAGCAGAATTCTCCTCCACAGTCAGTCTGCAAACATTTGATCTTGCACCCTTTCTCATTTTCTACAAGGTCTTTGAACTTCTTGAATATATCCAAGGCTTCACTTTTGACCTTCAAAAAATTTTCCCAAACAATTTCGTGAGTAATCATCATTAAAGGTGATGAAATATGATGACTTACCCAAACTTCTAGTCTGCATAGGACCACATATGTCTGAATGAACAAGATGAAGTGGGCGATGAGCCCTCCATGCAGTGCCCTTTGGAAAACTTTCCCTTGCATGCTTTCCTTTAGCACATCCTTCACAAACCTCCTTATGCTCTTCTACCTTGGGCAAACCAGAAACTATTGCATGTGAGGTTAGAAACTTCAAACTGTGAAAATTTAAATGTCCATACTTGAGATGCCATAACCAACTTGAATCCTCATAAGCCATATTTGCATGATTTTTGTTATGTTCATCAAACCTCAAGGGAAACATCCTATTTCTTGTCATAGGCACAACAGTGATCACTCTATTTCCCTTATTCTTATCATAGATAGTACATGTCTTATTTTCGAAGACTACTTTATAATTTTTCTCACGTAGCTGCCCAACGCTCAAAAAATTATGATTCAATTGTGGAGTATAATAAATGTCATGAATACTCTTTATACCTTCTTTTGTTTGGACCTCCATAGCTCCTTTAGCAGCAACCTCCAATGATTTATCATCACCAAGCTAGATCTTGGATTTGAAACTTTCATCCTTTGCTGAAAACAACTTCTCATTCCCTATCACATGGTTAGAGCATCCAGAATCTAGGTACCAAACATCTTTACTAGTATTTTCACCTTTGGCATAAGATAAAAATAAATGATCTCGAGGATACTCACCACTTTCTTGAACATAGTTAGCATTTTCACCTTCTTTCAATCTACATTCTCTTTCAAAGTGGCCATACATGTTACAATAGTAACATTGAACATTTCTCTTATCAAATCTACCTCTACCTCTACCTATGAAACTACCTCTTCCACTTGAGCCACCTCTTCCTCTACCTCTTGAATAATTTTGGCTTTACCATCTACCTTGACCTTGATTTCTTTTGGTACTGCTACTTCTTGCATCTTCATTCTTTGTAATTTGTAATTTGTAATTTAGAGGAAAAAGCCTTCTCTACACCTTCAAAAGTGTCATTCAATCTTTCTTCATGAGACATCAAAGATCCAACCAATTGATCAAACTATAGTTTTGTCAAATCCTTACTTTCTTCCATGATTATGGCAACATGATTCCATCTATGTGTTAAAGATCTCAATACTTTTTTAATTAAAACTTCATTACTTACAGTTTCTCCAAGTGTAGCCATTTTATTGACCACATCTTTGACTCTCACACAATAGTCACTCACACTTTTAGCTTCTTGCATCTTCAAATTCTTGAACTCTCGCTTCAATGTCTAAATCTTGACCATTTTAACTTAATCACTAACTTGGTAAGCTTCTTGTAGAGTCTCCCAAGCATTTTTGGCAGTTTTTGCTCTTGATATTCTTGGAAATAAGCTCTTATCAAGGGCTATCTAAATGTGAAACAAAGCTTATTGTATATTGAGGTTTTTCTGAATCAATTACATAGAGTTTTTTGGTCGATGTGTTTTGAACTATTTACTATAGTTCATTTTTAGGAAAGAGACAGATAGCTGAATCAAAGCAAGAATAAATATAGTAGAGATACAATGGTTAATTAACAAGAGAGGAAAAATAAATAATATTATAATCAAAATATAACATTAAATGGTGATTAATAATATTACTATTAATTAATTTTTTCTCTTTTAATGATGTTCGCCTATTATATACGGGTTATGTGGTATGGTTCAAATCCCTGCTAGTAACATGTTGAGTTAAAAAGTCTTGATAAATAAACTTGTATCAAATTTTATTATATATATAAGTCAATATGGTTATTTGGCATGGTTCACATGCCTCTTAGTGACATAATGAGCTATAATACCTTCATAAATATTATTGTAATGGTTTTTGCCCATAAATATTGTTGTATTGACTTAATAAACATATATTTTATTATACCAAATTTTATTATTATTATTATTATACAAAAGTCAATTATAAAGTCAATTGGGTTATTTGGCATGGTTCAAATCTTTGCTAGTGACATAATGAGCTATAATTCCTTGATAAATATTGTTGTAATGATTTGTGCTTATGAATATTGTTGTATTGGCTTCGAGCCTTGTGAATTCTTAAGTGAGTATACGTGTGGTTAACCTTATATATATATATATATATATTGGGTAAAATCTATGTTAGTGACATAATGAGCTATAATGCCTTGATAAATATTGTTGTATTGGCTTCGAGGCTTGTGAATTCTTAAATGAGTATACATATGTGAGCATCACCCGATGCAATGAGTGCTAAGTGAACTATTCAAAAATCATAAGAAATTAGTCAGTTACGACTACCTCTCATGGAAATGGTCATATGTGAATGACTTACTTAATGCAGTTGAATCCCAAAAAAAGATGGTATCTATTATTATTATTATTGATAAAAAGAATTAATATATAAATTAAATATATATACATTTAATAAAAAGTGACAAGATTCTTAACCATGGAGATTCATCCTCATAGGGAGTTTTAATTTTTAAAGAGGCTTTGTTACAATATCATGGACCAATATAATGTCTTATCAATACCACATGCCCAAAAAACCATATATTATTTCATATGATATTTTTTTGAATTAATTAATTAAATTAAAAGAGCAAAAGGGCATAAATACTTTGGAGATAAATCTCAACCTTTGACTTGTGGATACTACTAAGAATATTCTAGAATATTCTGTGGAGATTAAATCCCTACCATTCACCTAATGATTATTGATAATTAAATTAAAATTTCTAGAATGTCACTCATGAGTCAAACCTCCATAGAGAGGACATGTGTCATGGTAGGAGACATTGTTCATAGCACTAGAGGTCTAGAAGGTTCTTTTTCACATATAAGGCACTTGTTTTCCTTTTGACCATGGTGTAGGCCCATAGACACATCATTACTTCCAAAAACCAATTAATAGTAGTCATAATCTACTTAGATATTTCAATGCATCTTTCACCATGCTTGAGCTTGAGAAGCTTTATTAAATACTTGAGGCCTCTGTAATTCTTCACTAATCATTTTCATAATGCAAAGATCAATTGATGTTATTGAAAACGACATAATGTCCCTTAGTAAACCACTCATAGTCAAAATATGCCAAAAGCATGTAATGTTTAGTGGAATGTTGGTGTTTTTCATTTTAATTAAGACTATGAAGAGTTATTTAGGGACAAGGTCATTGTCATTAACCCATGACCTTGGTTAGAAATCTAGACCCATTCTTGCTGCACAACTAGCCAATTCATGGCACCACCAACAACCTTGGAAACAAATGATCACTATCAAAGGTTTAATGTGGTGGTTCAAGGACTCGTTCATGGTGCTTGAGCATGACAAGCATGATTTAGGAGTATCTAGTCTTTTTTTTCACTCATGCAACTATGGTCATGGACCTAAGACCTACCAACAATGTCCAAGATTTCATAATTTTGTCCATATTCAACTCAAATGTTAAAGACTTTCTAGAGAGGACTCATGTCATTGTTTCCAGGTCTTTTCATGGTTATTATGCTAAAGAAAGTTTAGTGAGGGATTAATATCATTATTTATTACTTAACCATGTTTATGCCTTGACATACATCTCCAAAAATGTATTCATGGTGCCTAAATCTCATCTCAAGGCCAAATTCCCCTTATAAAGTTCTTACATATTAGTTCAAGTAATTGTTTAAGGATCTCAAGCTTAAGAAGCTTCAGCAATGATCTGAAAATCACTCATGAGTGACCTCAGTTAGTTAATTAATGAATGAAAGTATTATAGACTCATGTGTTGGTGTGTGTCTATGTTATTTTAGGCAACAGATTGATCAGATTGCAAAATACACAAACACTGGAGGAATGGAAAACAGTAAGAGAAACACAGTAAGCAAATGCAAGAACACAACAGATTTAATAAGGAGTTCACCCTATTCTCCAGGGCTACGTATCTTGTCCAGCTCTCAATGGTGGCCTTCCTTTACTGTGTCTTTAAAACAGAGATTTACAATGAGGAGCTCAATTTGAGTCTCCTGAAACAGATAATGCTTGGTAGGGTGGTTCTTGGATTCCCCGAGCCACTAGAGTGCACAAACTCTTTCTGATCTAGGTTGATGTTGGTGGCCACCCACCTATCCCATTTTGACCCCTATAACTATCTCTTTCAGTCTTTTCAGTTTCCTAAATTGTAGCACAATTTACTATTTTTAGCAGTTTTTCGGGTCCTGAACTTCCGGAGTTGTTTTGAGGCCCTAAACAACGTTTTTTGGGAAATCTAGGGGCAATATGGGTGCATGGACTGATATTTCCCTTCCCAAAGTGGTAGCTCTCGGATAGATCTTTCTAACGAGCTATCGTACGCTTCAAACAAAGATAGTATGCCAAAGTTACGACCTCGAGAAGTTGATGTACCAATTTACCCAAACGGGGCCCACAGTTTGGCGTTTCATCTTCTAGGGTTAGGTTTTGGAATGTTAAGGGTTTTCCATTGTTTCCAACAATAAATAGGCCTTCAAGCCTCATTGTAAGACAGTTCAAAGGCATGTAGCTACCACATCTCTTCTCAGAGATATGCTACCATCGCCCTAGCTGGTTTATTTCGATTTCTGGTTGTAAGCATATTTCAGTATTTTCCATTAATGAAATGAAGTATTATTTCCACTGCATCTCCTTATTTATGGTTATCGCATCTCTATATTTATGGTTATCTCTGTAATCTATTGCGTTCCTATTTAAATCTGGATCAGTGGTATCAGAGAGGTCTGCTTTTTCTCTGTTTTTCTTTGCATGTCCCCAACGAGGTCGCGGATATAAGGAGTTAGGGCTTGAACTGGTTGAACCTTTGCAAAGACCAGACTCGCAAATCCTACGGCCCTCCATGTGAGTGAGAAGAAGATTGAGGGGCAGGAGATCCTATCAAAATCTTTGCTCGAAGAAAGCCCTCGATGGCAAAAGTAACGCGATGATTGGAATAGCTTTGTGCAAGATCCTTCAGTGGCTTACCCAGAAACGACGCATCGACTGCCAGTAGCTACTCTTGAAATGCCATTGGCCATTTAAGCGTACAAGTTAAGTTTGAAAATCCCCATCTTCGAGGGTCAAATAGACACCAGATGTCGTAGATTAATATGGCTTAAATTTGCTAGATGGGATTTTTCTGTTCATTGAATTTTCAAGTCGGGGAAAAGATTGTTTTCGCTCTTTCTTCAAAAAGCAGCTCCCACGTCAAGGACTCGTGCGGAAACCTACTGCAAGCAGAAGGATGAAAGCACAGGCTCACTATTTTCAGCCGCACCCACTTGGGATTCATTCCGAGATGTCGTCAAGGAGCAATACTACCCTGTCAAAAGCTATGAGGACAAATAAATCAAATGGACCACACTACGGCAAGGATGAGACCAAGATGTGTTGGAGTTCACGAACATTTTTCATACCCTTCGCACACAGTTGGGTATCAAAGATTCTGAGCTGCATCTGGTACTCAAATACCGCAGTTGCCTACACAGATACATACAGGAAGAGATGGAGTTCTTGAACATCTCCTCACTCAGCAGAGCATACCGATACACTGTAAAAATCGAGCAAAAGTTCAAACAGAAGAAGCGAGAATTTGGATCTGTAAATCCGAAGACCAAAGGACAAAGCCAAGGCGGGGTGACCCAAGACAACCCGTCGAAGCCACAAGAAAAGAACAACACCACGAAGCTAAAGAAGGACACAGGAAAGTGGTGTGAGTTCCACAAGAGTCCCACTCATAACACAAGTGAGTGTCGGACCAAGCAGTCGCTGGTGGCTAAGTTGAAGGCTTCCAAATCAGATACATGTTCCAACCTTGAGCCAGAACCCAACAAGGGGAATGGCAAAGGGAAGCAGATCATTGATGCGGATCCCAGTGCCATTGTTGCCACCGCTAAGATCCATAAAATGAGTCTGAAAATCCAGAGGAAGGGGAGCGTCTTTTCCACTCACGGATGTGGGTGAAGGGTTCGCCGCTGCAATTCATTTTTGACAGTGGTAGCCAAAAGTACCTCGTTTCAGCAAAGGTTGTGAAGCGGTTGGGTCTACCAACTACGCTAGACCTGCAGTTGTACAGTATCGGGTGGCTTCACGAAGGACGAGATCTCAAAGTTCGCCAGCAGTGTCGCCTTCCATACAGCATCAAGCCCTTCACAGACAAGGTATTGTGTGATGTTACACCTCTGGATGTTTGCGACATACTATTAGGCCAGCCAAACTTGTGGAGGCGACATGCTGTGTATGAGTCAAGGCCTTGTGTTGTCATTATTTCTTTGGATAATTCATTATACAGGATACCGGAGGTAGCCCCACCTACCGCCACCTCTTTGATCACTACTAAGAAACGCAGCAAGCTCATCTCCCAGACTAGGAAATTCATTTTCTATCTGGTTCACTCCCAAAGTAAGGGGAATATTGTGACTACATCCATGACCCCCGCGAAGGCTTCCTCAACGTAGCAGCAGCAGCAAAGAGATATGGTCATGATAGAACATAGGGACAACTTCTCCTCACCCACAGGGGTACCACACAAGTTTCAGGTGGGCGATAAAGTTTGGATGCATCTATAGAGAGAACGCCTTACCAGAACCCATCAGAAACTCAGACCACTCTGACATGGTCCTTACACCAGTACCAAGGCTACGAGAAATAATGCTTTGAAGCACAACATTCCTCCATTCCTTCGCTTGCACCGATTGTTCAATATGGACCATCTTCGACCATGCTTTCCACCATTTTGGGACACATCAGAGATTGCAGAATAGCTAACCAGAGACCCAGCTCAGTAGAAGCTTCCTCATCTTAGGGAGGAACTCAACGCAATGGGGACCATTGCTTCCTAAGGGGGGAGGAATGATCTAGGTGGATGTTGGTGGCCACCCACCTATCCCATTTTGACCCCTACAACTGTCTCTTTCAGTCTTTTTAGTTTCCTAAATTGTAGCACAGTTTACTATTTTTAGCAGTTTTTGGGTCGAACTTCCAGAGCCGTTTTGAGGCCCTAAACGATGTTTTTTGGGATGTCTGGGGGTAACATGGGTCCATGGGCTGATGTTGCCCTTCCCAAAGTGGTAGTTCTCATTTAGATCTTTCTAATGAGCTATCGTACGCGTCAAACGGGGATTGTATACCAAAGTTACGACCCCGGGAAGTTGATGTACCAATTTACATGACATATTCTTCATATATTTATTATTGTTTATACGGTTCAGGCTTCGACTAGACAAGAGGTTCCAAAACATTAACTATATTACCTTAATTTGTGGATCTTCCTCTATTCAACCATTTAAATTACAAAAATCTTAAAACAATAAATTAAATATAATTTTAAAATAATATTCAAATTGAGTTATTTATATATAATTATAATATATTATCTTTTTAATTTAAATAATTTATAATTTTTAGTTTTAGGTTGTATTTTTTGGTTGGTTAAAGGTGCAATTTTATTATATAAGAATATTATTAATTGTAAAAATAAAAAATTTATATTACAAATTTTAAAAACAATTAAAAAAATTATTATCCAAATTAGTATTTATAAAAAATGATAGCATTTCATTTTTCATTATAATATTACTATTAATTAAATTGTTATTTCATATATATATCTCATATTCTTGCCAGTAACATGATGAGTTATAATACTTTGATAAATAAACTTAAATATTATTATATCAATTTATATGTGTGTGTCAATTGGATTATTTGGCATGGTTCAAAATCTTGCTAGTGACATAATGAGCTATAATGGCTTGATAAGTGTTATTGTAATGGTTTGTGCCTATGAATATTGTTGTATTGGCTTAATAAACTTAAATATTATTATATAAAAGTCAATTGGGTTATTTGGCATGGTTCCAATACTTGCTAGTTACATAATGAGCTATAATGCCTCGATAAATATTGTTGTAATTATTTGTGCCTATAAATATTGTTATGTTGGCTTCGAGTCTTGTGAATTCTTAAATGAGTAAAAAAGTGGAGTAGCCTAGTATATATATATATATAATGATTTGTACTTATGAATATTATTGTATTGGCTTCAAATCTTGTGAATTCTAAAATAAGTATACATGTGAAATAGATTAGTACCAGCGACTTCATTCTAATTCTCAAATTAAAAGAAAGAATATATATAACTTGTTAAGCATTATATATATATATATGCTTAACAAGTTTTTCCAATATTATTAAAATGTGTTTAATTTTAATGAATAAAATCAAGTAAAGGATACATTGAAATATGTTTTTAATTATTTCTTTTCCGTGAGTAACTCAATTTAATAATCATGAAAAATTTAATTTGGAAAACTAGCTTGTGTTTTATAATTTTAGTATCTTTCTATATTCATTTATGAATTCAAGTTAATAATGAATGGATTTATATATTTATAATATTGATAAGCTAAAATTATTTTGTTAATATTTTATAATTTATTATAGTATACTTTAATTGGGATAATTTTCATATCTATATATATAGTATGAATAATAAAATGTAAAAATTGTGAATACGTTTTTAAATATTTCTATATTCATTTTGAATTCAATTAATAATAATGGCTTTTTATAATTTGATAAACTAAAATTATTTTGTTAATTTTTATAATTTAATATAGTATATTTATTAGGATAAATTATCTATATCATTATATAGTATGAATATGAAATGTAAAAATGTGATAAGTTTTAAATATTTAATTTCATTTATGAAAATTTTTATATGTTTTTTAACCGATAGTAATATGTTATTATGTTATTTTTTCTTAAGATATAATGTAAATGTAATATCTAATTGTAGGTGTTTTTTTAAATGAATGGGTAGAGTGGTAGAGAGGAGTCAATTCTAGAATTATTGTTTTTGTTGTTTTGTTTTTATTATTAAATTTTATATATATCTTTGTTTTGTTATTATTATTAAGTTTTATATATTTTTATATTAATAGATATGTTTATTTTGAAATTGGGTTTTAGATTTTAGGTTTTAAATTTATTATAAGCATCAAACACTTATTTTATGATATATTTTACATTGCTAAAATTTAAATTTAAAAAAGAATTAATAATAAGAAAATTTTAAAAAGTATAACATTATTATTATTATTGATAAAAAGAATTAATATATAAATTATATAAATATATATAAATGACAAGATTATTAAATATGTAGATTTACTTTGGGATTCTTAATTTGTAAAGAGGCTTTGTTACAATACCATGGACCAATATCATGTATTATCAATACCACATGCCTAAAAAACCATATCTTATTTCATATGGCACTTGTTCATATGATATTTTTTGGAATTAATCAATTTAATTAAAAGAGAAAAAATGGCATAATTACTATTGAGATAAATATCGACCTTTAACTTATGGATACTACTAAGAATATTCTAGAATATTCTATGGAGATTAAATCCCTACCATCCACCTAATAATTATTGATAATTAAATTAAAAATTTTGGAATGCCACTAATGAGTCAAACCTCCATAGAGAGGACATGTGTCATGGTTGGAGGCAATGTTCATAGCACTATAGGTATAGAAGAAACTTTTTAACATATAAGGCACTTATTTTCCTTTTAGACCATGGTCTAGGCCCATAAACACATCATTACCACTCAAAACCAATTAATAATAGTCATAATCTACTTAGATATTTCAATTCATGTTTCACCATGCTTGAGCTTGAGAAGCTTTATTAAATACTTGAGGCCTTTGTAATACTTCCCTAATCATTGTCGTAATGAAAATATCAATTGATGTTATTGAAAATGACATAATGTCCCTTAGTAAACCACTCATAGTCAATATGCCAAAAGCATGTAATGTTTAGTGGAATGTTGGTGTTTTTCATTTTAATTAAGACTATGAAGAGTCATTTAGAGACAAGGTCATTGTTATTATCCCATGACCTTGGTTCAGGGAAAATTTTAAGAACCCCCCCTAAATTTATATGTATAATAAATGGGCGAATCTCCATGGTATATAGGAAAAATGGAAGGCGATTTTATAAATAATATAATATGTATATATAATTTTTTGGTGAATCTCTCACCAGGCATGGCGAATATTTTACTCAATTATTAAATCTTGTAATATCTTGGCAAGTCTTTCACTAAATAATAAAACTTTGTAAAGTCCTAGTGAATCTTAACATTGTGAACTCTTAGAGAATTTTTTGAAAAAGTATAAAACCATATATGACAAGAGCCACATGGTGGCAATATCACTGGTTTTTTTCACATTTCCAGGACATGGAACTTGTTTATAAAATTATAAAAAATCCAACCAAGTCCATTATAGTATGTAGGTAAGCTTATAATAGAGTCTGATACCTCTACTATGCTTGTCTTCGTTCAAGTGTCATATCTGCTATACTTAACACTGTGAATCACAACTCTCTCAAAACTCAACTCTATGTAATTAAAACCTTTGGAAATTGAATCTGACAACTCTATAAAAAATGATTAGTGAAATAGAAGCTTTTGTGAATGAGCCCCCTAACTATCACTGCTAAACAATCAATCTAGACTATGAAGTCTTCCATCTTGATCACAATCGTGCTCATGATCAAGGGAGTCCGACCACCTGGCCTGACATAATGGCCATCATAGCTTCCAATAATCAACAACCACCTTGCAAGGACATCCTAGCTCATGTCTCATGAATTTTATTCATCAATCTTAACTGATATAAATATTATAAAGATAATATTAGAATCCTCTCTAGATTCACTGTTAATACAAGGGTAAAGGAAATTTTCTAGCTCAAGGCACTAGCCAATACCAACTTTGGTATTTTTGACCCCTTTGTGGGGATGCACCTACCCTGCCCCATTGGGTTTCTGCCTTGTAACATAGTTCAAGGATCACAAGACTTTCCAATCTTCCTACTCCAGTAGACACACTTTATATGCTATACATAGTGAATGGAAAAGAAGCATTATAGAACAAACAATCTCATAGAAGGAAGAAAAATCTTAGCCAGTCAATATCAAAATCTTAACCACTGATTAATAAAGAATAACAAGTAGTGTAATGAATTGTTCCGAGTTATTTATTTACAAGTTGTAAAGAATGTAGTGGAATGGAAAATATTACTTAGGCAACCCTTCAATATTTTCTACTAATATGTCTGTGCATGTATGTATGAAATTAAGAGCATTGTCGAATACAAAGTTTCCTTTTCTCTTGCCTCCATTTTGACAAATCAGTGTGAAATCAGTGCCACTTTGAGTCTCCTTTCCTATGTGGATGTTTTGACAAATCAATGTGAAATAAAAGTCACTTTGAATTTCCTTTCCTGCGAGGGATCACATCCATAGTTGATTAGTAAAAGATAATCTACTATATATTATGTTCAAGAAACTGACTGCAATCTACAGTGGAAACAAGATCTCAATTCTTATTCTAAATTTGAATGTCTCGGGACAACGTAAGAGATAAAAATGCATATGGCCTTAGTAGCTAGAAAACAATCACTCCATCATTACAATACCACCTAGATTTCAGCACTTAATCTAAATAATGGCACTAGTTATAGTGCTTATTTGCATTAACACCATGGAAAAACAACAACAATGTTTCAAAGCACACTTACTGGACAAGTTGTAACATTCTGAGAATATTTAATGATAGCATCTGAACCTAGTAGCTATGGTGGGGAAACTAGGGAACCCAAATCTTGGAAGATATCTCATACCAAATCTGAGAAAAAAACAAAAAAGGGAAAAAGTCAAAATCTATAAATCAAGCAATGAATTGTTTACAAATCAAATACAATTCCTTTAACTAACAGTTAAATTGTGGTGATATATTTAAATATTTAGTAAGAGGGGAACTTCAAACCATGGAATATTACCTTTGTCATTGTTGTCATCCCTTAGTGACTGATATTACAAATCAATATGTATGGAAAGATTGTAAGAAATTCTGTGAAATAGTAAGGCATAACCTCTATTTTCAAGCAACAAAATCAATACATTGTTACATCAAGAGCCATAATTGATACCTAATCAATGAATCAAGTCCTTGTATGGTACAGGCTTGTTTCACAACCTCTATTTTCTCAATAACAAAATCAAGGCATTGTATGTGGTTATTGCCAAAAGGAAACTGTGTCCTAATTTGGAAGAGGATCTTATCAAAAGACATGGATTTATTCAAAGCTACAAAGCCTAATGGGTTACTAAAAAAAAAGTTGGAATATGGGATCATGATACTTAAATTGAAAAAATATGCTTTCCTTTTAGAAACATTACAGTTATACAATGTCTTTTGAAAGCATTAGAATTTGAAATTGGGCCTTTCTATCAAGACAAATTTTCATTAACAGAATGTACTTTCCTACCTGAAACATTGTAGATATCCAAGAAAAACTTGAAAAGCATAAGCGAACTTAGCATAATGTAATTTATTTCCTTCCTTAACATTCTTAAAGAGTTGAGGTTCCCCAAGTCATCAAGTAACATTCGAAGGAAATGACAGTTAGTAATAGTACAATTCACAACTAAAGATGTGTCACAAATACGG
The DNA here is from genome assembly GCA_000404065.3 of Pinus taeda. Taxonomy (NCBI): domain Eukaryota; kingdom Viridiplantae; phylum Streptophyta; class Pinopsida; order Pinales; family Pinaceae; genus Pinus; species Pinus taeda. The sequence goes on from APFE030568990.1 coordinate 244,685, forward strand.
GGGGCATCTCCTCCAAATCACAAAAGTGCTCCAGGTTAAAATCTAGCATTATTGGAAGCTTAATGCTCAACTGGGTGTTATTGAACCCAAACATTTTTCCAATCTTCACTAGAAGCTTAAAGATAGCTTCTCTAAGTTCTACATGACTTTACTATGCTCTTGAAGTGGGGGCACATGTAGCCTCTCCAAGTGAATAGTCTTAAACTAAGTGAAGATAAGGTCGATAGATCATTCAGTGTGGATCTCTTTAACCCATAATTGGATATTGTATCTCTCTTGAAACCATAATTGAATACTATTAGGACTTTAAATTTTTTCATGGAACTCAAAAATGTTGGAAGAAAGTATTTGCTTCCAGAAAAGAGTAAAACTAAAGCCTCTGCTTGGACAATTGATGTCACACCACTAATACTTCTCCATGGAATCTGTATAGGTAAACCACAAATGCAGAATTCCATTAGAATATTGTGTTTATTGAATACCCAAATGAAATCATTGCATTTCTTTAAAATATCTTTTGAAATCAAAATTACCGAAATTACATATCGATAACCTAGTTGGTGTAGGATAAAATTCACCCGTGTCATTCACAAAAAGCATGATAAAAAACCTAATACTATATATAAAACCAAGAAAAATTCAAATTCATCACTTCTAGAGACCTCGTAACCACCCTGCCAATACACAAGTATGTTCCTATTTGCAGTTAGAAAAATTAACCAAATTACAATTTGTTTACTCCAGCGTATTTTGGAAAGTTATAGAAGGATGACTAGTGCAATCAATCCATTCCTTTTAGCCCTGGATTTGTTTCAGTTTAAAACAGATGTATACAAATATACTTGTCCAATGTATATGCTTTAACCATTCACCTTAAGATGTTCTTACAATATAATTTCCTAAGTCTATTTAATATTTTCATTATCATAAAAACCAACCTATATCCATCTTAACTCCACATCTACCACTCTTAGGGGGATGAAATCTATTTATCCCT
>APFE030568990.1:245921-258200 GCA_000404065.3 Pinus taeda
ACCTGGAGCTAAAAATTACTATTTAGTAATTTTAATAAAAATTAATAAATTAATAGTTGATTTTTATTTTATTTTTTATTTTAACCGAGCTAAAATGTTTAACATACATTAAATTACAACATCCATTTTTACTCTTGATCCACCAAGCCCTAAGAGGGATCAAATATTTTTTCAGTTTATGCTAGTTTGCATATCACGATATTTGATACCTCTCGGGGGTTAGTAGATCCAGAGTAAAGATGGAACTATGTTGGTTTAATTCCCCCATTTAAATAGGCTACATTCCAGGTGAATACCATGGGTCAATACCATGTGTCATTTTGGTGAATACCATGGGTCAATACCAGGTGCCATTTTTATTTTTATTAATACTAATATTAGGGTTAATAATGTTTTTTTGCATGGTATTAATAATAATCTAGCCCATTGTCACATACCCCGGTAACCTCGCATGTAAAAGCAGGGAGTTAGAATTTTTGTATACAAATTACCCACAAGTAATTATCAAACTCACAACTCCACAATTCCTCATTAACCATTAGATATAATGCTTATTAGTACATCAAGTAAATTGCAATAATAGACAGTAAGTTGCATAACCATTAACCACCACTGTGGTAGTGTAATAACATAAACTGTCTCATGAATCCTTGCGTCCATTTCATGATTTCCTTAACCATATTAATTAATCTCATACTTGGACATTATGATTATGCCATCAAATAAAGAATCATCAACATCAAGGATTCATCATCATCAAACTGACACAAAAGGAAATCACACCATTGAACACCAATATACCTTGGAAACCCCATAGGGTGAAAACCAGCAAACGTTTAATCTTATTATTAAACGCTCGTGAGGGATTTCACCCCTCACTCAATGGCTTGTAAGGGATTCCATCCCTTAACCATTGTTATAAAATCATTACAATGAATTATCATTAAGTTGTCACATAACTAGCTAAAAGCTAATACAATTTCCATGTAATCGTTTACTTACATACCACCACATACAACATTCCTTGTGGCATGATTGTTCTAGCAATGTGCGATCCTGCTACTCAAACTCATCTGCATGGTCCATTAATCCTTTTCCTGCCACAAGGTTAAACATCACTTTCCTTTGGCACCATCTGCCATCGTTTCCTGTCAATGTAGCTGTTAACAATCTTGGCAACAAGATTAAATACCATATTAATCAATCAATAAGAAACCTCTAAAGAGATCTTTTAACCTCTACTCATATGCATGAGCAAGCATGACATAATATATAGCTAGTACATATACTCAAGTAAATATTGTTTGACCTCCACAATGTTTATTTACATTAATGCATAATTCTCTTTAAGAAATTTAACTCTTTAGTTATACTAACATGTGTAACATAATCGTTACATCTTCATACATGTACTAAACTATTATTTCTATGCTTAAGCACATATGTTCTTTTCACATAGTTATTTTTCGAGAACTCAACATAGTCTCGAAAACATACAAAGAACATAACTCCATATCACAATGACTATTCTTTGTGCATACCGTAGCCCTTCTTTAATGTATGCAATACATGTTCCCTTCACAAGAATACTTCCATCATTTCATACAACAAACCACATACTTCTTTCTTAAAGGAAGTCATTATAACCTCATTTCTATATCTTCCTATATGAAGGTTTCTCAAGCTTCCCTTTCAAGAAATTATTAAAGATATCCATATTTATGCATAAAAATCAAGGTACAATAACAAGGTTAACTTACCCTTTATGCATCAAAATCAAGAAGTCAACACAACTCATCTAACAAGACAATCTTTCAAGGGATTATATTTTTCAAGAAAGTTAACATGACCACTTTCTCTATGTACAAGCACAATCATATTTCCAAAATCACAATAGCTACCCTTATGTGCATGCAACATGTGTTTTTTTCCTAACACAATTATTTTTACTCAATGCACGTAGTTTTTTCATGAAACAAGTATGGATTCTTTCTCTTGCAAGAACACTATTCATGTGTGTCTTTTAAGGAAAGAACCTCTATCTTTGTTTTTCAAAAGTCCCTTATAAAGTTATTATTCCAGTGCATGAAGAATGCTCTCTTTTGCTAAAAAGACACTCTATTTGTGTATATAAATTATAATTTTCTCTTCAAGAAGGTTAGAATGATTATCGATGTGCCAAGAAGCACATCATATCGCAATTCCTATCATGCATGCAATGCATAAATTTTCCACAAGAAACTTCTAAATTAACTAGTATCCCAATGCAATAAAGCATATATCCCTTTCCAATAAAATCCAACTTAACTTGTATTTCTTTTATATGCATTCTTTCTTTCCATAATTGCAATATTAACTTCTATTTCTTTAATATGCATTCTCTTTTCCAAAGATGCAATATTAACTTCTATTTCTTAATATGAATTCTCTTTTCCAAGAATGTTATTTACTTCCTTTTCTTTAATATGCATTCTCTTTTCCAAGAATGCAATATTTACTTCTATTTCTTTAATATGCATTCTCTTTTCCAAAAGTGCAATACTTAATGCTATTTCTTTAATATGCATTCTCTTTCCCAAAGATGCAATATTTACTTTTATTTCTTTAATATGCATTCTCTTTTCCAAAATTCAATATTTACTGCTATTTTTATGAGCAAAATAACATATAATTATCTGTTTAGTTGAACAGTGAGAAAACCAAATCATGCCTTCCAAACATTCCAGGAGGAAATTGAGCGTGAAGCATCAAAAGATGATCTACGTGAGAGGGAATTTTATAGAATACGTCTTGCCAGAAGTCAAAGTAAATATGGAGCGCACAAGAGCTACGGCAATGGCAGCGTTAACTTAACCTCTTCGCGGAAAGGCTTCCGCCCGGCTATGAGAACCCTCACTAGAATTTATCACCCACCGCCCTTTACACTTCAGGTTTTGCGGCAAAAAACTAAATGCCAGTGATATAACTTGACCACTATAGTAGCGTGTCAGTGGATGGGCAAATTCATGGTAACTCCATCAAGTAAACCAAGAATTAAAATAGAAGTGAGGAGATGTGACAGAGACAAGAATAACCCCCAACTATTGCATGAATTCACTCCTGCAAGAAGACATGCATAAAATGATGAACCTAAAAACCCCTGCCAACCGCTACAGGCATCGCTTTTCTTTCAAAGGATTGGCTTTTCCCCACATGACCATTGCTGCTACGGTTTAAAACGTGGCAGATTTAGTTGGGTACCAGTTCAAGTCTTCCCTTCTCTATTTGACACCTAGCTGTTAGTTCCTCATTCAACTTTATGAATAACCAGAATTAGTTTTTGAAACTAATTCGTAACCTTTTAAACAAAATTACTATTTACTCATCTGTATAATTTTCCAGCCAATTATTTAGGGATGTTACATACTCCCCCCCTTAACAGGAACACCATCCTCGGTGTTCATCTCTCGTTGGGACTTTAGATTATACTCATGGTATAACCATCTAAACCATACAAAATGGGATCCTTCCTCTTTTAAAATGAAATATTTCATTCCAAGAAACGACAACAAACAAAATAGTAATGATACAATCATAAGAAAGATCAATAGTCATAAGCATTCATAACTGCAAAAGTATGCAAGTTCTAATTACCACCACTTGGTTTGTTATTCAAATTCAAAAACCAAACTCTATATCAACTTACCATTACTTACCATCTACTCTTGAAAATCATGAGCACTTTCGCGTAAGCATTTTAGTAGTAGTTGAACAGCCCATCAACCCTGCATGGTAAGTAATCTTGTAATATGTGACAAACAAATTCAATCGCATTAGTTATAATATTGTGAGTCAAAGGAAATACTTTTAACTATCAACCAATTGTGCAATGTTAGATGATTTTTTTTAAATCACAGTACTTTTACAAGTACATAAAGAGCTCATCACTGCTCCACATGCACACTAAATTAACTCTCACTAAAGACATCCACAGAGTACTTCTAAAAGTACTAAAAGAGCACCTAGCTCTCTAATCATTAAAACAGTCAATCACTTCATCAAGTGAAAATTTTCTTAGCCCCTACTAAGACTTCCACAAGACTAGTAATACAATAAAGGAATTAAAATTTCCAATAACTCCTTATTGAGCACTAAGCTCGTTTCCTATTAAATGTGCATAACATATTTTACACAACTATATGTAAAATTCATTTTTAACATAACATATAGTTGATTAGTTAATTCCTTTAGCTATGAGACCACAATAGGCTAAAGAATTCCCAACCCATAGGAACTAGTTTCCACAACCAGATCGAGTCATTTTCACATCCAGACAATTTCTTTGATAGAGACCTTACCAGGTCTAACATGGAATTCCACTGTCCAACCAGCTCAAGAATTCCAGGGAGAGGAAATCCAGGCAGACAAGTACCATCAACCCCTTCGGGCAGGTAACTGCCATCAACCCAAATCCGGGCAAACAAGTACCATCAACCCCTCCGAGCAGGTAAATGCCATCAACCCAAGGCATTCTAGCCTTTCACAATTATCTGCAATTGTCTGGCATGCTAAATTTCACTTTTATCACGATCCCCAAAATAATTTACATAATGAATCATATAGTCATTATTGTTAACAAAACAAACATGCATGTATACCATGCATCTACACTTAACCCTCAACATGGGTCCACAACATCTAGATTGCTAGGAAACACAACTGACATACATGTTGTATGCATTCTGATTTCCAAATAACACAATCATGCATATCGTATAACATTATTCTTTCTCATTTATGATTGCAATTCCCATTGCAGCATTTTATGTGACGAGTTTTCTTGTTGCTATTAAGCTACCACTACTTAATCCCATTAGCAACATTAGTTATACATATGCATCCTTTAACAAGTATTCACTTCCCAAAAATTTTTTAGTTTGCGGCACAATACTATCATGCATAAAAGTATATGCAATATTCATTACTGTATAGATGTCAACAATAGTTGAGCTAACAACCTAAACATTTCCAATTTCCCACAATGTATTGCCATCAACAGACCAATATAGGAAGTAACTACCATATTCACTTGTTTGTGAATTGTGATAAGCTTAAATCAAATTCAATTCACGCACATAAGTGTGATTAGTTAGTCAAACAACACTAAACAATCACAACTACCAATCATCTTAATGAAACCATGGCAAAACTTAATCAAAAATTAGTTATGACAATCGAGTCTCACTACCTGACTCATTGCATATTTTCAATATCTAAATGGGTTCTTCTAATGTCCTTTTAAAATAATTTGTCATCCTATTCAAGGATGTTCCCCATAATTTATATTCATGCATTGGCTCATTAAGTTTTGTTCATTGTAACTTCAATCTTGTTTAATAAATGCATCATTGTTGTTGCCATATTTGCAAATCAAAAGTTGGTAGTTTTCACTCTCCTCAATAAGTGTTCAATATTTTTCATACGTGTAATGAGTGTTCAATATTGTTCTTAAGTGCGACAAAAGTTTCATTGTCTTTTATCCTCATCAGGAATCCAATGTCATCAACATATTTATGCAGCAAACTTTATTACCTTCTACTCAAAGCAGTTTAAACACGAATCACACTTATCATGCTGAAAGTAGTGTACTACATAAATAAATATGTGAATGGTTAAACTCATACCTGAGTTAATGCCCACTGACGGCATACCTCAATTTCCTTTCCGCTTACCAATTCCCAAAGGTGCCAGTGCTCCAACCTTTAGCTCTGATACCACTTGTCACATGCCCCGGTAACCTTGCATGTAAAAGCAGGGAGTTAGAATTTTTTTATACAAATTACCCACAAGTAATTATCAAACTCACAACTCCACAATTCCTCATTAACCATTAGATATAATGCTTATTAGTACATCAAGTAAATTGCAATAATAGACAGTAAGTTTCATAACCATTAACCACCACTGTGGTAGTGTAATAACATAAACTGTCTCATGAATCCTTGCGTCCATTTCATGATTTCCTTAACCATATTAATTAATCTCATACTTGGACATTATGATTATGCCATCAAATAAAGAATCATCAACATCAAGGATTCATCATCATCAAACTGACACAAAAGGAAATCACACCATTGAACACCAATATACCCTGGAAACCCCATAGGGTGAAAACCAGCAAATGTTTAATCTTATTATTACACGCTCGTGAGGGATTTCACCCCTCACTCAATGGCTTGTAAGGGATTTCATCCCTTAACCATTGTTATAAAATCATTACAATGAATTATCATTAAGTTGTCACATAACTAGCTAAAAGCTAATACAGTTTCCATGTAATCTTTTACTTACATACCACCACATACAACATTCCTTGTGGCATGATTGTTCTAGCAATGTGCAATCCTGCTACTCAAACTCATCTGCATGGTCCATTAATCCTTTCTTGCCACAAGGTTAAACATCACTTTCCTTTGGCACCATCTGCCATCGTTTCCTATCAATGTAGTTGTCAACAAGCTTGGCAACAAGATTAAATACCATATTAATCAATCAATAAGCAACCTCTAAAGAGATATTTTAACCTCTACTCATATGCATGAGCAAGCATGACATACTATATAGCTAGTACATATACTCAAGTAAATATTGTTTGACCTCCACAATGTTTATTTACATTAATGCATAATTCTCTTTAAGAGATCTAACTCTTTAGTTCTACTAACATGTATAACATAATCGTTACATCTTCATACATGTACTAAACTATTATTTCTATGCTTAAGCACATATGTTCTTTTCACATAGTTATTTTCGAGAACTCAACATAGTCTTGAAAACATACAAAGAATATAACTCCATATCACAATGACTATTCTTTGTGCATACCATAGCCCTTCTTTAATGTATGCAATACATATTCCCTTCACAAGAATACTTCCATCATTTCAAACCAACAAACCACATACTTCTTTCTTAAAGGAAGTCATTATAACCTCATTTCTATATCTTCCTATATGAGGGTTTCTCAAGCTTCCCTTTCAAGAAATTATTAAAGATATCCATCTTTATGCATAAAAATCAAGATACAATAACAAGGTTAACTTACCCTTTATGCATCAAAATCAAGAAGTCAACACAACTCATCTAACAAGACAATCTTTCAAGGGATTATATTTTTCAAGAAAGTTAACATGACCACTTTCTCTATATACAAGCACAATCATATTTCCAAAATCACAATAGCTACCCTTATGTGCATGCAACATGTGTTTTTTTCCTAACACAATTATTTTTACTCAATGCACATAGTCTTTTCATGAAACAAGTATGGATTCTTGCTCTTGCAAGAACAATATTCATGTGTGTCTTTTAAGGAAAGAACCTCTATCTTTGTTTTTCAAAAAGTCTCTTATAAAGTTATTATTCCAGTGCATGAAGAATGCTCTCTTTTCCTAAAAAAACACTATATTTGTGTATATAAAATATAAGTTTCTCTTCAAGAAGGTTAGAATAATTATCGATGTGCCAAGAAGCACATCATATCGCAATTTCTATCATGCATGCAATGCATAAATTTTCCACAAGAAACTTCTAAATAACTAGTATCCCAATGCAATAAAGCATATATCCCTTTCCAATAAAATCCAACTTAACTTCTATTTCTTTTATATGTATTATTTCTTTCCATAAATGCAATATTAACTTCTATTTCTTTAATATGCATTCTCTTTTCCAAAGATGCAATAATAACTTCCATTTCTTAATATGAATTCTCTTTTCCAAGAATGCAATATTTACTTCTTTTTCTTTAATATGCATTCTCTTTTCCAAGAATCCAATATTTACTTCTATTTCTTTAATATGTATTCTCTTTTCCAAAAGTGCAATACTTACTGCTATTTCTTTAATATGCATTCTCTTTCCCAAAGAGGCAATATTTACTTTTATTTCTTTAATATGCATTCTCTTTTCCAAAATGCAATATTTACTGCTATTTCTATGAGCAAAATAATATATACTTATCTCTTTAGTTGAACAGCTAGAAAACCAAATCATGCCTTCCAAACATTGCAGGAGGAAATTGAGCGTGAAGCATCAAAAGATGATCTACGTGAGAGGGAATTTTATGGAATACGTCTTGCCAGAAGTCAAAGTAAATATGGAGCGCACAAGAGTTACGGCAATGGTAGCCTTCACTTGACCTCTTCGCGAAAAGGCTTCCACCCAGCTATGAGAACCCTCGCCGGAATTTATCACCCACCGCCCTTTACACTTCAGGTTTTGCAACAGAAAACTAAATGCCAATGATATAACTTGACCATTTTAGTAGCGTGCCAGTGGATGGGCGAATTCATGGTAACTCCATCAAGTAAACCAAGAATTAAAATAGAAGTAAAGAGTTGTGACATAGACAAGAATAACCCCCAACTATTGCATGAATTCACTCCCGCAAGAAGACATGCATAAAATGATGAACCTAAAAACCCCTGCCAACCGCTACATGCATCACTTTTCTTTCAAAGGATTGGCTTTTCCCCTCATGATCACTGTTGCTACGGTTGAAAACGTGGCAGATTTAGTTGGGTACCGGTTCAAGTCTTCCCTTCTCTATTCGACACCTAGTTGTTAGTTCCTCATTCAGCTTTATGAATAACCAGAATTAGTTTTTGAAACTAATTCGTAACCTTTTAAACAAAATTAATATTTACTCCTCTGTATAATTTTCCACCCAGTTATTTAGGGATTTTACACCCAGGGTATTTGTCGCATAGTATTTTTCCAATAGGTTTCATCTAAATATAATGCATTTTTTGAGTGTTCATAAATATAAGGTGACTTATGGAGTAAATATAAAAAATTGTTTTATTTGTTTACCATACCTCTCGTTTATTTATATTTTTATTAATTTACCATACCTCGTTTACAAATATGGTATTTGGCCCATAGGCTTCACTTAAATAAAACCTCTTTTTTGAGCCTTCATAAATAGAACAAGGGTTATGGACTAAATATAAAAAAAGGTTTTATTTATTTACGATACGTCTAGTTTATTTATATTTTTATTTATTTACCATACCTTTTGAGTAAGTATAAAAAGACGTTTTATTTATTTACCATACCTCCACTTTACTTATATTTTTATTTGTTTACACCCTTGCATGTATATAAGGTGACTTATGGAGTAAATATAAAAAATGTTTTATTTATTTACCATACCTCTCATTTATTTATATTTCTATTAATTTACCATACATATTTTATAAATGTGGTATTTGGCCCATAAGATTCACTTAAATAAAACCTATTCTTGAAAATTAGGGTGAATGGAAGGTTGTAACTCCTAATTTCAAGGTCTAAATTTAACTTTTTTACCCTATCCCTTAAAATAAGGTGGGCTATTTGAGGTGATTTGTAAAAATGTACTATGATACAAAATATTCGCCCACTAAAAATTTAAAACCCCTTAATTTCGCCAAAGGGCGAAACATTCGCCCCTAAAATTTTCCATGGGAAGCAATGATGGAGTAGCAGAATGTGTTGGGGGGCCTCAGGTTGCAGCTACAACAACTTCAGGGGCGACCCCCCCAGGACAGAACGGTAGCCGTCTACAGTGCCACAGGTACATCGGTCATGGAGCAGTTGCTGCAGACCAAAATGGCTAACACCGTCGCACTGCCGGAAGGAACACTGAAAGCCGACAGCATGGAGGACAGAGCCGTAGTGGGCCGAATCAAGGGATTTGGCGGCCCTTCCGTGGGATATATTATACTAGCTACAATACGAAGTGATGGTAGAACTCCGCACTAGGAAAGATGCGCCATACAAATGCTCAGCGAACAACAAATTAACATCAAGTAGCTCAGTTTACAATGTGATGAAGCACTGGCATGGAATCCACAGCTGGAACAGATAGTAGAGGAAGCATGTCACCACGCCCCGGAGCTAGAAGTTGCGACAAAACTAACAGTAGGAGTGTGAATTCACAGATTGGCTAGTGGATTCCATGAGGCAAAGGAGGAAGCAACGAGGATACAGCTGGACCTCAACCTTCAGATTTCCGAACTATTATTAAAGGTGCAATCATCCACGCCCCCGAAGGTTAGGGAACAATGCACTGTTGTTATCCAAAAGGTGATGGAGGAAATAGGACAAGCAGTACAGGACTGTACTATAATGCTGTAAGAATCCCTCGCGGTCCTCACTTCCTTACAAGAGGACCCCACCATACAGCGCCTAGAAACAGAAGCGTGGGAGCTCCAAGTACAGTATGACAGTGTGTGTGGAACGGCACAGACAGTTGTCCTGACCCAGTGGTTAGCAAAGCTGCAACAAGCGAAGGCGTTGAAGGAACAGGTGGATGTCGCGCGACAGAAAGAGGAAGTACTTAAAGCACGTGTCCATCCATGGATTAATGAGGCCTTCTGCATCACTACCAATGTCAAAGGAAATCTCGCACAAATGAAGGTGATGCTTGCCTTAAGACAGGGCTCTGCCCCTGACAGTGAGCATTCGGAAAAAAGAGTATAACAAATCCAGCAGACAGTAGAACAGTGTGTTGCACACCTTCACACAACACAGGCACAATTGGAGGGGCTTCGTGCCAATATCGTCATACCAGCAGAGTGACTTGAGACGAGTCATGATGATTATGTTGGGGGCCTATTGGGTATGGGATCCCCCACAGTAGGTTTTGGGGCTTAAAGCCCAAGTTTTGATCAATTTTATTGTAAGAATCCATGAAGTGTGGGCGCGGAGCGCAAAAGTATAAAATGAGTCATAGGGTTTTCTGCCCTAACAATTATAAAATAATATAAAGTTGTGTCAGCCTACCCATGGTCCGCGAACCATGGGATTGTATAAATAGAGCAAGGCTCTAAGTGTAAAAATAGTTTTTTGGTAAAAAGCAAGTCATAGATAGATGCAAAGGCATGGTCAAAGCATGGGGGAAGTTGAAGTGTATTGGTTCATAGTAGTAGGAAGAGGCTTTGCAGCTGAGTGCGCAGAGACATAGTAGAGTCTGCAGCTGAGTGTGCGGACCCTTGCAGCTAAGTGCGCAAGGCGGAGTTGGGTCTGTAAGTGAGATTGTACTTGAAAAGGAATGCTAATAAAGATAATTTTGATTTGGAATACTGTGCATCTATGTTTTTGTTTATCTTTATGAATTTACTGTTTATGTTTACGCACACTTACCTGAATGTTAAATAAAGTAATAATAATATTGGGCCCTCATAAGTTAAGTTAAGCACTAATATAATAGCACAGTAAGAATAGAGATCATGATAGTACTTTCTTCGTGCCCCTACAGAGGTGCGTGGAGGTACTGGCACAGGTCGCGAAAGGTAGATAGCTATGCGGAGTAGCACAAGTGTGCAAGTTCGAACCGCGAACCTCCAGAACCTTCATCAAGACATCCCTAGGGTGCGGAAACTTGGTTCCAGCACCCTCCCATACTACTTTGGGTGAGACCTCAATTCGTGCTCCACGGACTGTTGCCAAAAGGGCCAGTAGTACCAGGATTTGCTTGGCTAAATCACTTCCAAACCTGGGTCAGGCCCCACTAAGCCAATAGTATATAAAGTTATACCCCATACAGAGAAGCTAAAATTCTACTGGTGTGTCACCAAGTGTTGTAGCTGCTACAACACCCATCCAAAAAATTTCCTACACTTCGATTTTTGAGCCTACGTTTAATCATAAGAATTGTCAATCTAACTAGAATCGAGTGTTCTTCTTATTTATTTAGTGTCACAACCACTTGTTCTTTCATGTAACCGTTATGATGTCTTAATTGTATTTTCATGACGACGCCTAGGTCTTGTCGATGGTAGCTGCACAACTTCTCAAGAAAAGCAAACACTTTCTCAAACACAACGTGATTCTTGTCCTTATCAAACATTGGTTGCATGTCTTGTCTTGAGGAACTGTGAAATTATTGAGAAGAATTTTCGGCGAAAATTGCATCAAAATTCACTTGTCGACACATTTCGAACCAACAAGTGTGGTTCATCGTCAAGACAAGATGAAGAACCAAATCATGGCTACAAGTTAAATAGAGAGAACAAATCATTCAACGGCTATAAAAAAACAACTGCTATTAACCAAGGAAATGGCTACAATGGCCTGGGCAACAACTATATTTGACTTGACCAAGAGATAGGGAAAGGGAAACTAATTAATTAATTAATTAGTTAGTTTTCTAGGTCTATTTATTTACTTGAACTTAAACTAAGACTAAAACCTAATAAATTAATATACTCTATATTATTTTAAAACTATATAAACTATAGGAATTGT
>APFE030568990.1:278324-304088 GCA_000404065.3 Pinus taeda
AGTAAGCTTCCTGTCTGCCAAATTTTCTACTACTTCATCTGTAAATGGCATCAGGAATGGATCATGAACACATGTGTCCTTGAGCTTCCTGAAGTCCACACAGATTCAAATTTTTCCCTTTTGGTTTTTCTCCTGCACTACCATAGGACTCACCTAGTCGGATTCTTCCGCTGGTTCAATTATTCCTTTTGCAAGAATTTTTTCCAACTCTCCGTAGACCTTTTCTTTATATTTCAAATTCAACCGGTAAGGTCACTACTTAACTGGCTTTGCGACCGGTTTCAGAGTAATCTTCATCATCCCTAAGTTGCCAATGATCCCTTTTAAATTCGTGATTTTGGTCAGGAAAAAATCTTGATATTTGCAGAGTAACTTGGTGACCTTATCCACTGTAGCATCATCCCAATAGTCCCCAAGCATCACGTACTTCAACTCCGCATCTATACCAATGTTTATCTGCTTTGTTTTCAGCGGCACAATGATGTCAGGGTCCTCAATTGCTGGTCCTTGAACTTCGCGACTCCCCTCAGTTTCTAGAATATTAATATTTCAGGGGTCATCATCATCTTGCTCTACCTGTACATTATAACATTCTAGGGCATGGCTTAATTGGGTCGACCATATTGGTTGAACTACTTCCCACGGTTTCTATGGTACTTTGAAGATGGCGACTTTCATAGCTTACAGTGCGTCATCAACAATATTCAACCATGGGTCTTCAAAGGTGAACGTTAACAAAAATCCCTCGCACAATAGATCCCATTCTCTCGTACCATGTCAGAGTTTTGTCTTGGTATACCAGTTCCTCAGCATGACATCCAGGGTATAGTAGAAGAAGTGTACCCATTTAGGTTGAGGTTCTTCTCGATAGGCCTTGGTCCATTTTGCGACGTGCATGTGTGGGCCATCAAGTCCATCGTATTTATCTGCTATTTGTAGTTCCGGTTCCCAAAACCGTAGCCACATCATCCTCCTACAATCGCACCAGTTTTCAAAAGTTCCTTGATGTGTTCCCCACCAATGCACAGGTGTCACACGCAGCGCCCACTTCAATGAATCACTGGTGCTCCAGTACTGCACTCTCAAACTTGCTCAAGAATCCATTCACTGATGTCAATCCATCATATGTCAGGAGATCTTGGACTTGGGCTGTTACGTAACACAGTGATTTAGTCTTCATGTTGCAATTCAGCATTGTCACTTCGTTCAATCGATTGTGCCAACGTTCATATTCTTTGACTGAATTCGAGGTGTAGGAACCCGCATGCTCCCATAAGAGTCTTCCATCTGTAGTCGGATTCACCCACTCCTGATCTTGCGTAGTTATCTTGTAGATACAATCTAGCTCATCTTCGCTTCCATCATCGTGCACGGGTTTAGTGTAGCATCCTCCTTAAGCTGGATCTAGTAGAATTACTATGCATAGAGACTTTTTTTCGAATATCATCTTTCGCTTCCTCAGGTTGATGACTCCATTCATATCTGTGGCCCAGTCTATTCCTAGCAACGAAAGATAAGGGTTGTTTTCATCAACAATATCTATTACTTCAAAGTCCATTTGTGTGCTCATGCCTTCGATATCCACTATTACTCCTTGTAATCTCCCCATGGGCAAGATATTTTTTTGGTTCACCATCCGTAATTGAATAGGGTACCATTGTAACATGGGCCTACCCATATGTTCCCACGTCTACTTTGGTAACACATTGACATCCAAACCCAGGTCCATGTTTACCTGATCCATTTCATATTCACCAATTTGCGCCGCTAATCTCATTTCCCTTCTAATGCACAATGCATGCTTTCCTAGTTTCCAGACTATGCACGGTTCACTCGATCCCGCGCACCTAGTGATTAGCTCTTGTAGTCCCTTAACTGCCTTATCGTCACACAACAACTTCATTCATGTCTCTAAAAAGGTAGCAAGCATAGAAGGATCCATTCCTGGCTCTTGTTTATCCTTACTACCTAAAGTAAAGGCCTCTGTAAAGCTCTTCTTAGCTTCCATAAATGTCTCCCTTGCGCATTTCAAGTCAAACTCAGGTTCCTTTGTAGGAGCCTTGCGAACCCATGTATATTCCTCAGGCTGCATCCCCTTATCTTCCCCTATGATTGTGCCACTTCTGAGCACCATGTTCATGTTGGGGTCTTCTTTGCTCGATTCAGACCTCATCATTTGGATATTCTGGGTCAAAGTTAGATGTAGTACCCCCTTCTCATGCATCTATACTGTTACACAGTATTTTGTCACCGTCCTTGTTACCCCTTCTCCCGTACATTGGAGAACCTATTTCGGGACCTGTGAGAAGTGACATAACCTGAAAACACCTGCATTGTATCCTTTGGTGTTCGTCTAATTCATGGCTTGACGATTCATTTCGACTCCGCCTATTCCAAAGGACACTCACCGGCTCCACTGCTAAATGGTACATTGAATTGACCCGTGTGTCTTTTCAAGATTTCAATTCATTGGCAATGGCATTCCTTACTCATTTTCAGTTACCCATTCGATACGAGACGGGAACGCATCTCCTTACGTCTCTCAAGAAGGACACGGCTACACACATCTCTGATCATATACATGAATGGAGAAGGCATCGTCGGTTGATCAAGTTCTGGATTCCTGATCAACTCCTCAACGATTGGTTCACAACTTCCTTTGTCCCTAAGATCGCACGGGACATTGCTATGGGAGCTTGTGTGACTGAAGAGCAAGTTATCGCGCGTGCCCAGTACCTTGACTTAGTTTATTCTCAGTCAGGTAATTTATATGAGTATTTTCCTGATGCCCCGAGACCCGGTACATCCAAAGCTCCACCAAAGCCATCTGTTGATAGAGTTATTGGCTCTGTGAATCCGGCGTCAAAAAAATCATCCTCGAACCCTGGGAATCAAAAATCAAATGCTTCTAACGAAAACACTTCTCAGGGTGGTTGATGAGCCCCAATTTTGGTACAATTCGGGCTCATTTTGGCCTACTTTACTTGCTCAAACCATTCATCTTTATTTGCTTATGCATGCATTTCTTAGTTATTTCATGTTGTTTGTAGGAGGAAGGTTAGACACTTTATCCACGTGACTAATGCATTGTGATTCCAGGTTTTGGCATTGAAAAAGGGGAACAAAAGACAACGCAAAATGAACAAGGAGACATAAGGTGGCACTGCTAATTTTGTGGAGAGATGTCCACAGTATTGGGACATTCCTCGTGATTCCCACCGAGAACTCCGATCTCCAATCAATCTCCCCTCCGAGCCTCAGAAGTAGCCAGCTGTCCTACCGGAACAGCAGTCATCAACTGTTCTACCAGAACAGCAGTTGACTGCCTCACAAATCCGCAATTAAACTTCAGTTGGACAGCCGAGCTCCTAGAATCAAGGCTACTTGGTGGATCATCACTTTTGTTTTGTATAAATATGGAGGCCGTAGCCTTAGATAGGTTGTTGAATCTCTTGGGTTATCATATCATATTGGAATCAGTCCAATTTTGTTTTCCTTTGCTGTAAGCCAGTTTGGCATGACGTTGAATTATGAATAAAGAGGACAGTTTGTGATCGATTCCTGAGTTTTATTAGGAGACTATATCTCTCAGGTTAGGGCCCAACCTGAGAGCCATAGATCCCCTCTGTTGTAGTATTGTTTCTATTTCTTTTCCAGCACTTTACGTTTCATTTGCACATGCAATTTGAATGACAGTCTTGTAATTCGATTTTCTTATGAGTTAGGTAGATTTTGCTTATGGTACAATTACTTCCACTTGTTTAGTGTAGCGAATGATACATGACACCCATTGGAGCTCCAGCAAAATCGGTTGTTAAGGCTCACTGCCATCTCGTTTGAAGATTGGGGTGCAGTCCATAGCAGACCACCAAAAACACGCATGAATTTGGTTGATACAGTTATGATTTGGATTTAGATGCTTCCTTGTCATTTACACGAACCACACATCCCTTCATCACAGTCCCATACGTATTTCTCCTTGCGTTTTGGATCACTGTTCAATGAAATCACGGTACACTTAGTGTAGGTTGATGCCTTTCCAGTTTGATAAACAGTTTTGGTCATTTGTTTCATTTACACTCTTCTCCATCTCGTTTCATTACCATCCTTTCTGTTTTGACTTTGCATGCAACCACGTTTCTTCGCCTTACACTGCGTTCTGCCCTTTCCTAAACATCTCCTAATCCTCACATAGCCTCATTCCTTGACCTTTCACATCCATCACTCCAACACACTCCCTACGCCTGTTTCCCATCTCATCCTTCCATCCCTGAGCCGTCACCAACCTGTTCCCTATCCCTCACATCCCTTCCTACCCATCCATCACCTTTCCCTCACCTCAGTCCTCCACGGTAGACCATCCTGTAGCAATTCAGAGACATCCTATAGCAATTCAGAGACATCCTGTAGAAAACCCTGAGTTTCCTATAGAATCCCCTGCAGACATCCTATAGGAGGTCTTTCACTCGGTTGCTGAGCATCTGAACGTGGAAAACCTCTGTGGATGAATGCCAAGGGTCCATAGGGACCTCACCTAGCCTCCCCAACCTGTCCCATGCTTTCCTTCCTTCTCCATCCAATCTGCACAATCAAATCCTAATAAGTAACCAAAACACAATCACTCCACCTACTTAATGAAAAAGTATAAAAACATGTCCTTTGTAATGTCAGTAGTTTAGACTCATGCATTTCCACTTGTTAGATGTAGTAGCAGCATTGGTAGAAGTATTACTCATCTTCATTGCATTATAGAGGTTAGACTAGTTAAATTAGGGTTTCCTAGGTTTACATGCTTTGATTTAATTTTAGTTCATTTTTGTCAAGTAGACTAGTCTTCTTTGAGCTAGCTTTCATCCATCATTAATAAAGCTTCTTCTGTGAGCCATAGAAGTTGGCTTGAGCCCTAGCAGACTTGTGCCAGCTGACCAAGTGACAGATCCGACAAGAGCTAGTACTTGTGCATATAGCACCGTCGCTTCCAAGTTTGTACGAACAACCGGGTTGATAAAATGAGAGACAGGAAGCCTCAGGAGTTGTAGCATTATTGCTACAATACTGGAGCTCACCAGTAGTGGCCGTGACTTCCAGTTGAAATTGTGCACTATGCAGTCCAAACTCTCTCTCATCCAACTAAGACTGCACATTACGTAGATCTAGTGAACAATCATCTCCCTTGTAATCCTGAACTACACAGTCTTGTAATCCTGAACTACACAGTCTTGTAATACTGAACTACATAGTCCTCCTCCATAGTTGTGCAATGCACATTTCTAATCCCTAATCTCCCTTTGTGAAGCACAACATTGTGCAATTCCTTCCCTCGATCACTGTTTTGCTGCTGAAAAGTTGATTGTGTAGCTAATATCTCTTGAACTAACTTTTCATCACCATAAGTGCATATTTTGTAACAAGTAATATAGAACCTAAACACATCACTATTTCATCATTAGGTAACACCATGCCTCCGAAGAAATATGCATCAAAGGAGGTCACAAAGAGCAATACTGAAGTAGTCATTAATGATACCTTAACAACAATTCCTATCCTTTCAGATACATAGTGTTATATAAAAAAGGATTCAAGTGTCACTTGGATTACCATCAAGGATGTATTCATCTAAATAGAGTTCAAAGAAGATATAGAAGATAGGAATGTCTATGTAAACATCCAACAATCAGGGTTCTACAGGGTTTCCTACATAATTTCAATCGTTCCATGTGCAGATGCTAGCAAGTGGATATTGCAGGGGCTAGATACCAAGAGCATGACACTAAACAATGCTACTAGGAAAGAAATTTCCTCCTATCGACCACATGAAATTCACATGATTTACAACTTGCCCAAGCATGAACAACACCTGAATTCACAATTCTATGTAGCTTGGAGCTATCTGAATGTTAAAGAAGTGATCAAGTCATGGTGGAAGGAACCGACTAAACTTCACTAGAAACCCGATAGTACATACAAAAACAAGTTCCTCAAAACAATATATTAGTATTTGATGGTTACGTACTTTTGTGTCTATGGAAAGAGGAATATTGAATCCTTCCTCGAAGGATTGATCTACATGCTATATCTGATTTTTACAGAAGGGAATATATTCAATTGGTCCCATCTAGTGTCTCAGCAGCTACAAATCAATTTGAAGAGGGCGAAGAACACACCGCAAAGAAAACAACGATAATTTTACATGTCTTCCTACTTGCTAGATGGAATATATGCTCGTAATGAATACCTTAGTCTGAAATGGAAATAGACACCCAGAGAGTCCCCTATCCACATCTATTGCAAATTGTTTACAAAATGCAACTACCAAGGAGTATATGATAGACTTGTTGAGC
Organism: Pinus taeda; assembly: GCA_000404065.3. Taxonomy (NCBI): domain Eukaryota; kingdom Viridiplantae; phylum Streptophyta; class Pinopsida; order Pinales; family Pinaceae; genus Pinus; species Pinus taeda. The sequence continues at coordinate 284,666 of APFE030568990.1, forward strand.
ACTTCTTCAAGGTCTTATTTGATATTATTTGTGAGGAAGAGGCCCCTTGCATGTCCCATGAGGCAATGATAAAAGTAGAAGATTGATTTTCCTCACTAGATGGAACATACCTCAAAGTGTTTCACTATCAGAAGCCTCCTCATATTTTTCTGAGGTATGTCATGATTAAAGTGGTCATGCAAGAGGTTGCTTATCATATTATCATAGATCTATGTTCAATGTTACAGAGGAGAAGGAAGGAACCTTAGCCTTACGTTTTATTTACAGGTGGGATCCTACGAGATCAAGAGCTTAAAGGCTGCAGAAGCAAAAGTTGAATAACTTGAAAGGCTTAAGTTAGGTTCAATGAGCTTTCACAGATATGATTCTAGAGGAGTATGCAAAATACACTATGCTAATTTGCACTTTTCTTGGCTGTGTAATTCTTACTCCATACGAGAGGAAGATGAGCTTAAGAATTTCTATAATGCTTCCTGATCAAATGCACCAGGAAAGGAGGTAGGCTCTTCCAGTGTAGTACCTAAGCAGAGTGTTACCCAAGAAGGAAAGCAGAAAGAAGTGCACACTCTAGTGAGCATTAAGTATAAGAGGAAGGTTTTTCATAATCTAGAAGTAAAGTAGAGCCATAATTTCAAAGTAGATCGAATCATTTTGAGAGAATCCATGGCAATAGAAAGGAAGAGAAAGAAACAAGAGCGGGAGAAGGTGCAGGAGGAGAAACAAGAGAAAGAAGAACAATGGATCTAGAAGGAAGAACCAAAAATGAAAGAAAGGGAAGACATGCAGGCATAGGAAGAATTGAGAAAGAAGGAAGAAGAAGAAGAAAGACAAATATAGATCGAGGAAGAACATAATAAATAGTTGGAAGAAGAGGAGAACAAGTGAAAGAAGGATAAAGAGTTGGCATAAGAGATTGAGGAGAAGATACAAGATCGGGACATGAATATTGATCAGGAGGAGAAAAACCAAGATCCCAACATCATGCCTATTACAAAACAGGTCAATATTTTTCCTTCACCTCCCCTCATAGGTAGTAAAATCCCATTTGATGAAATGGGAATCTCTCCTCTAGATCTTGACATGGTCATGGATATTTCTAACCTAACTTTGACTAGTTGAAGAACAAAATAGGGTAGGAAAGGAGGAAATATTTCCCTAATGACCTAGTTTATCTTGCTTCCATCCAAATTGAGAAGGCGATTGTTACCAACACCTAGAGGAATCAAAAGACAAGTGCGGCAAAAAATTTAGCCTTTGTAGGAGCTACAAACACAAACACATACTTCTTGATGGCAAAAAACAAGCAATTGAAAAATGATCTAGATATTGTAAGACAACAAATTGATCATCTCCTAGCTGAGAATAAAATATTGTCTTCCACAGACTCTCACTTAAAATAGCTTCAAGCAGCAATACATGGTGAAATCTAGGCATTGGGAGACACCATGAAGCAACTTTATGAAGAGATGATCACTTTGCATAAGGCGATAGTGCCCTTGCATGACATGCAGAAGAGACGGTCGTGAGAAAATGTTAAAGCTCTAAATGTGATTCATGCAGCCATTTGTGTGATCCAAGAGTGGGGCACCAAGTAGAGGAATGCATGAGTAGAGGTTGCTAGGAAAACGAGACAAGAAGCAGAATTGGAGAAGGTCAAGGTTAGAATGCTCGTGCAAAGTAGCAAGAAACTTAGTACTTCTGTGGCCAAAATTATAGATTCTTATGAAAAATTGTACAATAGTTTGGACTCCTTGGTCATAACACACAAGATTTCTTCAGTTGGACAATTTTTAGAGATAAAGGGAGAAACATCATATGCAAGAAATCCAAGAATACTTGGACAGTTTGAGCCGGATCACTACTAGAGAGGACTTTGAAATCACTAGGAATAACATTTAGTTGTATGTATATGGGCCTACTAAAGTTAATATAGAATTGTTCTTATTATGGAATGAAGCACAAAAATGGATCCAAAACTATTTACCTAGATGTTATGGAGGCCAGAGTCAGATATTAGTCAAATCTTCCTCCAAAAGTTTGAGGACATAGTCGCGTAGTATAAATCTTGGCACCAATATGTTGCTACATAATTACAAGTGGAATTTGTCGAGCCATAGTTTCCTCAAATGAAAGCTTAATTTACAAAGTTTGCATGATTAGGCTCTACCATTTTTGTCTTATATGGAGTTTTTTCTTATTGTATTTAGAAAATAATAAAGTGTAAAAGTAATTGGAAGTCCAAGAGTTAAATGTGGAATATAAAGATTCATTAGTTAGAGTAAAGACAAAAGAAGTCCAAAGTCATGAGGGAAGCTTAAAGGTCACAAGCAAAGATGAAGAGTCATACCATTTGTTATAATATGCCCTCATAGCTCAACCAAGGGGCTTATGGTTTGATGCCTCAAAATGCTCCCGGAAGGTTTCAGACCTCGTTTTGCCAAACTGGGTCCCGTCGGTAAAAACAGTCCCGTGAGTTGATTCCTCCACATTTTCCACTCCAAATGCATCAAGATGGATAAAAAATAATATAATGATCTAATTTGGATTAGTATCATTATTTGGAGAAGGAAGTGGTGGCTTCATGTTCCACTATTGGGGCTAGTGTCATATCATTGTAATTGTATACTTGGAACTTTCACTTAATGATCAGAAGCTCATTGAGTCAACACACTTTCATATATATATCATGGATGTTAGAAGACTATTCTTTATATTTTTGCAATATATGTTATTCCATTTACACTAATGTCAATGAACTATTTCAGTTACTTTAGTATCTATCTTGTTGAATGTGTGTCGTTTATGCTATCATGATCATTTTTATCTTTTGAACTATTTTTAAAGTTAGATAATTATTCTTTATTATGATCATGTGCCTCTTTTAGGATAGTACTATTACTTTTATTCAAGGGGATCATTATCTTCTCACAAAACCACTTATTGTCACCAAAGCATATGTGTATCATCTTATGTGTTCATAGCAACCAAGGCATAACTTTGAGATCAGCGATTAGGCAATCGGCCATATTCTAGTTGGGGCTCCTACTCCAAATAGTGTGGGGTCTAATTGGGACTTCACGTAGGGGAGGCCTCCTTCCCTATTGTCAAAATCCAACACCATCAACATGATCTTATATGACCGCCATCAAGAAATGCCTTTGCATTATAAGAGAAGAGATTAAAAAGGAATGCACTTATTGCTCAGATGAGGAGGTTGATAACTTGGTTTACCATCTGGTTTAGATATTGACACAATTAGAACTTGGGACACTAAATTTCATTACATCTAGAGCTCTAGTTGCATATGTAGATGTTTGTAGCTTACACCCTCCATAGTTATGATGTAGACTGTCATGAGCTCCACCAAGAATTAGTCAAATTTGTTGGTCACTCTCTGCACCTGGATATATAAGAGCACAAGGTATTTCTCATCTCTGATGTAGTTGGTAGCTCAAAGGATAATACAATAGGAGTATCAACTGCCCCCTCTACATAACCTTTCATGTTTTGTTTTTGGTATCTAGCTCACGGTGTTTTGATTTTTGTATCTTATTAGAATGACACTCTATATTAAGATTTATTCTCATCACTTTTCAAATTTGAAGTCAAGTCTAGTTTGGTTTCCCATATGGAAGGCTAGCCTTAGAATTTTTTTTAAGTTCTATTTTTATTGCTTGGTTTTCCTTTAAGCAAGCATCAAGACCCATTTTTTGAATTTTTGGTTTCTTGGCCACATATAGCTTTTCAAGGCATCATTTTATACAGATGCTTTGGCTCCTCTATTCATGCTAGAGGATTTTCTCTAACCAATTATATATGTATATTTCCAATTTTATTGTATTAGAACCAACCAAGATCTATCTAACTCTGGATCTATCATGGGCTAAGAAGGATCAAATCCCTCGAGATGTAAACCTTTTCTCAAATTATTAATAACTTATTAATCCAAAGTTATTAAATCTAATCATATTAATATTATAATATATTAATATTAATATTAGATTTAATAATAATAATAATATATTTAATGATGTTTTCTTCATGACATGATAAAAAAAATTATAATAAAACTATATCAAATTAATATTTTCAAATATTACAATGTTGGCGTAGAAATATTTATATATTCAAAGATTTTAATATATCCATCAAATATGTTTTTTCCTTCTACTTCCAAAAAACATCATTTGATGTCTCAAAATGCTCCTCGAAGGTTTCAAACCTCGTTTTGCCAAACTGGGTCCCATCGGTAAAAACAGTCCCATGAGTTGATTCCTCCACTTTTTCCACTCCAAATGCATCAAGATGGATGAAAAATAATATAATGATCTAATTCGGATCAGTATCATTATTTGGAGAAGGAAGTGGTGGCTTCATGTTCCATTATTGGGGCTAGTGTCATATCATTGTAATTGTATACTTGGAACTTTCACATAATGATCAGGAGCTCATTGAGTCAACACACTTTCATACATATATCATGGATGTTAGAAGACTATTCTTTATATTTTTGCAGTATATGTTATTCCATTTACGCTAATGTCAATGAACTATTTCAGTTACTTTAGTATCTATCTTGTTGAATGTGTGTTTTTTATGCTATCATGATCATTTTTATCTTTTGAACTATTTTGAAAGTTAGATAATTATTCTTTATTATGATCGCGCATCTCTTTTAGGATAGTACTATTACTTTTATTCAAGGGGATCATTATTTTCTCACAAAATTCACACACTTATTGTCACCAAAGCATATGTGTGTCATCTTATGTGTTCATAGTAACCAAGGCATAGCTTTAAGATCAGTGATTAGGCAATCGACTGTATTCTGGTTGGGACTCCTACTCCAAATAGTGCGGGGTCTAATTGGGACTTCAGGTAGGGGAGGCCTCCTTCCCTATTGTCGAAATCCAACACCATCAACATGATCTTATATGACCACCATTAAGAAATGGCTTTGCATTATGAGATAAGAGATTAAAAAGGAATGCACTTATTGCTCAGATGAAGAGGTTGATAACTTGGTTTACATCCGGTTTAGATATTGACACAATTAGAACTTGGGACACCAAATTTCATTACATATGGAGCTCTAGTTACATATGTATATGTTTGTAACTTGCACCCTCCATAGTTATGATGTAGACTATCATGCGCTCAGACTATCATGCGCTCCACTAACATCTCAGTCATTTGGAGAATTAATCAAATTTTTTGGTCACTCTCTGCACCTGGATAGATAAGAGCACAAGGTATTTCTCATCTCTGATGTAGTTGGTAGCTCAAAGGATAACATTATAGAAGTATCAATTGCCCCCTCTACATAACCTTTTATGTTTTGTTTTTGATATCTAGCTCACAATGTTTTGATTTTTGTATCTTATTAGAATGATACTCTATATTAAGATTTACTCTCATCACTTTTCAAACTTGAAGTCAAGGCTAGTTTGGTTTCCCATATGGCAGGCTAGCCTTAGAATTTTTTTTAAAGCTCTATTTATATTGCCTGGTTTTCCTTTAAGCAAGCATCAAGATCCATTTTTTGAATTTTTGGTTTCTTGGCCACATATAGCTCTTCAAGGCATCATTTTACACGGATGCTTTGGCTCCTCTATTCATGATAGAGGATTTTCTCTAACCAATTATATATGTATATGTCCAACTTTATTGTATTAGAACCAACCTAGATCTATCTAACTCTGGATCTATCATGGGCTGAGAAGGATCAAATCCCTCGAGATGTAAACCTTTTCTCAAATTATTAATAACTTATTAATCCAAAGTTATTAAATCTAATCATATTAATATTATAATATATTAATATTAATATTAGATTTAATAATAATAATAATAATAATAGATTTTCCCGGATGCGGGTGATTGACAGGTTAACTGGTACGATGGAGGCGCGCAAGGTGGGCAGGTGGCAGCCCAATTGCACCAATTGTTATTATCTTGGGATGGCTAGCTGGCCTCGCACACCTCTATTAATGGTAGCATTAACGTTGTCCTTCCAGCTTTTGGTTAAGAGCGCGATGACCCTCAATCTGTTCCTCATTCCCTCGGTTTCGTCGCAGGCCTTCAGCTCCATAAAGGTCGTTGTTCTGGGCGATTCTATGAGCCTCTCTGCTAGTCTGTCTCTATTAGTCTGTCTCGGTTGGGTCTCAAGTCCCTTCACCATCTCCGTCTTCCATTCGGCTCTGGCTCCTGGGGCTCACAGCTTTGTTCGGGCTGAGTCTCCACTTCTCTCTGGGTATTCGGCTCTCAGTTGTCTCCCTCTGTGTACTCGCCCCTTTTTCAATTCTCTGTGTATCACTATGCCGAGAGAAAGGCTCAGAATGGGGAGTAGACGCAGTGGTTCTCGCGGTCGAGCCACCCACCAGCACTCCTCCGCCACCGCGAACCCCTCTTCGAATGCGTCGGAGTTCTGCCACCTCAACTATCCAGCCACCAGAAGTGGCAGGGGCGAGGGAAGGGGACAAGCGAGGATCGGAGTCTGTGAGCATCATGCACATCCCACTGCCCACTTCCACGTTCCTTGTTCCCTGACAAACTCCTCCTTCATAGTTTCTGTGACAACTGAAAAATGTGAGAATGCCAGGGGTTTGGGGGCGGCTCAACTTGGGGTTCCTATGGATCAGAGGGTGGCAAGTCCAAATGTCACCGAGCGCCAAGTCACCGGAGGCCTGTCTGCTGTGAATTCTGAAGCCAATGTCGGCCCAAGCACGCAAGCGAGAGGAGAGCCTTCAGGCTCAACGGTCCATCCTTCTAACTCCAATGACTCAGGTCAATTTGGGTGTCGAATCGTTGAGGAACAGCCGTCAACCTCAAATGAAGATTGAACCAGCCAATGCCTCTGGTTTTATTGTTCTACAACCAAAGAAGAAGTTCACCTCGCTTTCGATTTACAGTGTTCGTGCCTGTTTAAGGCCTCTGTCTACTCCACATGTCGGAGTTTGTTCATGTTTTTGTTTATGTAAGAATTCGTTCATGAGACAGCAGTGTTTAACTCAGTACTGTATCGTTGTTTGGTCAGTTTTTGAGTTTTTATGGCATGGTCAATGTTCCTGGAAACTAAAAACTCTAATGTACGTCATTTTGCTAGTTCCATAGTAAGGATGCCAAGAATCATTTTGCAAAATGCCAACTTCATGGCAAGAATCTTCGAGGCTGCTGCCTCGCTGTAACTTTTTTGTATGAATATAGGAGTAGACCAATTGAGAAAAAAAAATAACAATAATAGATTTAATGATGTTTTCTTCATGACATGATAACAAAACTTATAATAAAACTACATCAAATTAATATTTTCAAATATTACAACCTTGACGTATAAATATTTATATATTTAAAGATTTTAATATATCCATAAGATATGTGTTTTCCTTTTAAAGATTTATTTTACAAATAAATAATTAAAAGAAATATTAAAAGATTTTGGAGCACAATTTTCGATTCTTTGTGTTTGTGTTGAATTGTATTGTAGTTTTTTTTATCTGTATAGTTATTTTCATTTTTGTTTTAGGGGGATATTATTTTTTTATTTGTATTATTATTTTATTGGAGAAGTGACATACACAATTTTATTTTTTTTTAATTATTTTATTAGAGACATGACATACTTATACAAGTTTTTTAAGAGGCATGACATACTTACACATCCCCTCATACTAGGTTGTAAAATGAGCATTTCAACACAATAACCTATATATATATATTATATATATAATAAAAAATAAAATTATTGTTTTAAAAAATCACATCAATTATGCTCCAAACTTAAGCCAAGAATCTATTTCCATTTATTCTAGCCTTTCTTAAGTCTTAAGTAACTTTCAAGATTTTTTAAAGTGATGTTAGCAATGCTCTCAATTATAATGTAAATAAGAGTTTATTCTTGTATGTTAAATGTTTATGGAGTGAAAACTTAATCTCAAATATTGGATATAATATTGTTCTCAATTTTAAGATTTTTTATTATAAAATAGTTTTGATTGATTTGATTTTTCTTAAATTTCTATTTATATATATCTCCATAGAGTTTATTAACCAATCTTTTTTCTATAAACAAAAAAACTTTCATACAAAAATTTGGTCTCTCCTTTAATGAACCTTAAAAATTAGATTATTTAATATTTAATATTATATTTGAAATTAGCCCAAAATTCATTTCTATATAACATATCACTAATAATTATTATTTTTTTTTTTTCATCACTAATATAAATTATATATTTTTTTTTTCAAGCAAAAATATATATACTTTTTTCCAAGCAAAAAAATATATTTTTACAATTTTTCTCAAAATAAAAATAATATAATATCAATTAATTATTTTTATACCATAATTCTAATTAAATTTATATAAATATGAATTCCAAAATATTACAATAATTTTTTATAAAATATAAATTCCAAAATATTTACAACAAAGAATTAGCTCCAAACTATGAATACATAATTTTCCTTATGATTATAACATTTCAACTTATGAATCTTTAGTGGCATTCCAAAGTTAACAGAAAAATCGTTAAAGGACTTTCACTTAATTGCTAAGATCAAAGGTGCTCCTTACTATAAAAGAATATCATTTATGTATATCAAATATAGCTAAAAATTTGTGACTTTTAAGATTCCATAAATGCTCCCTTTAAAAAATAACAAAATTCTCTCTCTTGAGGTGGTGACTCATTTTAAATTTTGTTTTTCAAATTGATTTTTTTTCAATAATTTTTTATCAACATTTCTTTTAAGAATTGAATTACACGGGATTATAAATATTTTTCAGATATGGGGATTTTATGATTTTTCAAAATAAATAAATAAAGACCTATCAATTTAGGTATAAGAACAAATTATAATATATCATTTTCTTAAAGAAAAACTCTTTCTATATATCATGTGTAGGAACACCAGAGCGAAAACCTCTTCGTTGAATTGTTGGAAACTTCCAGCGCAAGCGCGTGAGCACTGAGCGAACGACCTTCCTCCCACAACCCAGCCAAAGAATTCTCCATGTTAGCGTGATGGTTTAGCAGCTTGGCCTCCGTAAAAAGTTGGAATGAATACCTTTGTCACTCAACCATATCTTCTAGTTTTTGAATTGAAGCTACCATTGCCTCTGCTGATTTCAATTGTATGTCCAACACTATGGCTGCATTGATATTCTCGTGAGAACCAAAATTACTAGTTATTCTGAGACGGGGGTTTGAATCCCTGCTTCCCAACACAATGGAGTTCACTTCGCCAACATTGAACACCAGGAGGTCCAGGCGAGGGACCGGGAGATTCGATATATAGCCAAGACCAAGGCCCTGCCACAAGCCAACCTGCAATGAATAAACCAAGATATTCGCAATAATCTCACCAAGACAAGAAGTCGATAGTGAAGAGGTAACACAGGACGAGAGAATTAACTCCATATTTTTTTCTCAGAGAGCTAGATGCCGCAGTGGAGGAGTTCAACCATAACTCACTCCTAGAGCAGATGAAATTGACATGACTACCGAGGAGGGACATAGCTAGAATGAGATGCCATTGTACAACAACTTTTGACACAGAAAGATATCCATGCAGATCCGAGGCCGGAAAAAGGAGAGAACTGATCGGACCTCAATTTGGATTATTTGGGCCCTGATTTCATTATTGAAATGGAAATGATTACTCTTCGAAAAACCAATCGAATTCTGGAAGTGAAGAGAAAAAGGGAAAGCCTCTCCCGGGTTTTGAAATAAAAACCCGAGCACCCAACATTACTAAGGAATTGGAGAGAAGCCCAACCTGTGATTCAAATAAATTACACTAAATTACACTTGGTTCATTGTGGCACCTTTTTGGGCTAGCCTGTCCGCCACCAGGTTCAAGTGTCTGTACACACGAAAAAAATATATTTATTTGAAGTGAGAGGTTGAAGCAAGGATCTTTTGACTTAATGGTAAGGACCCAAGCTAATGACCTTCTTGGATTTTGTTAATTGTTGAATGACAAGTATAGCATTTCCAAAAACAATTATTGTAGGAATATTGAGATCACTAACTAGTTATAGCCCTTTTCATAGAGTTAAATATTTTGCTTGATTATTTCTTAGTGTCTCAAAATCCCAAGTAAATTGAAAGACAATTTTTTCATCAGAACCAAAGATGAGCCCTCCCACTCAAGCCTCCCCTTCAGATATTATTTGAATTAATTAAAAAAAAAAAACTCAAAAAAAAAAATTATTATCTCATATTCTTTATTCAACCAAAAATTATATAAGAAAATAAGAAAACATATTTAAATGGAAGTGACAAAAATTATATAAGAAAACAAGAAAACATATTTAAATGAAGATGCATGAGCATATTCAGAAGCAATCTATCTCAAAGGCCACTTTCTATCATGTTTCTATCATTAGAGATGCATGAAAATGATATGTACAAAAAAGTTGATATAAGAGATTGTACATCATTATACAAAAGATATAATATACTATTCATTAGTACTACTACTTTTTGCATCCTTATATGTATAAGAAAGTTGATATAAGTGATTGTATATTATTAGGCCAAGACTATAATGTAATATTCATTATTGTTATTTCTTTGTGTATTTATTGAATTATTTGGCATGTGTTTTTATAGATTTGAATACATGAAATTTTAGTTTCATAAGTCAATCTCAAAATTAATTTTAGAGCCATCAAGAAACAATATTTTTTTTTTTAACTAATTCTAGATTTGAATGAAATGTAATGCATTTAATATATAAGCAAAATTCCTCTTACTCCTCCCCTGAGTGTTGTCTTCGATGATGTTCCATAAAATTAAACCCAAACATTGTTCTTATTAATTTCCTCTTCCTTGGAGGTTTTTGTAGTTTGTTTATCATGTACTTTTGGGTATGCAATTAGTATGTATGTTGCTTACAATGACCTTTTAACAATATTGTCTCTTTATTTTCAAACAACTTCATATTTTTGGCTAGGCAAACTCTCCAAGAAATTTTTGGAGGAAGGGATTTGATCCTTTTTGTGTCCTTGTTGTCACACCAAATTTTAAAGTGTCTACAATGCTATCTCCTACCTAAAAAAAATTGATACGCTATCACTTTTTTAACTTCCTTCCAAGGCCCCCCTACGAAAGGACAAGTAGTGATGATACATGTGTTAGTTCCTTCTATTTGTTTTCATATTCTACACCAAGTAATTCCAACATAAGTACTTTTTTCCAATATATATGTGCTCTATTGTTTAAGATTAGCAATATGAAATTTTTGGATTTTGGTGAGGTATTTAACTTCCATAACGTTTTCCATCACCATACATATTGATCTACCCTTCCCTCCTCGATGAGGGATTTGTATCCTAATTTTGGTAAATATGAACCTAATTGGTTTATAGACCAAACCAACTAATAATACTTCAATTTGATTAAGGAATTAATACCATTGTGGTTTTTACAACAATTCTCATCAATTCCTCTTAGTGCCACAACCATTGAGACAATTAAGGGGAACCAACTTTTTAAATGAGTTCGAAAATCAAAATGGCAAGTTCATCCAGGATTTATGAGTCATGATCAAGCCTCAAATCACTTGTAACAATGGAGGAAAACCTATGAATCTAATTAAGTCTTGTTGGCCATTATAGTAGTGCAGTGACATCTCCCAACCCTCAATATGGTGAGGAGACTCTTACAAAAAAATTCAACTTGAATTTTCTTGCAGGTTTTGGTTCTTTTAGTCCTAACAAGTGCTATAGTGCTCTAATAAACCTTAAGAGAGTGCTATAGGCTCCACCAAGGCCTTATTTTGTCACTTTTCCTCAAATGTTTCCCTCTCCCAAACTCTTACAATCAAAATTTAAACAAAACCTTATATTTTTCACTTTTGAGTGTGTGGCAGATGTATATTTCTTATATTTTTAAAACATATTTTAATACATGACTTACATAAATCATTTAAATATTTATGTTAATTAATTTATTTCACTATAAACACTATGCAAAGATAGAAAGTTTAAGATCACTAAAATTATAATGGAGGAGAGCGGCGGTGGGAGGTCTGCAATGAAGCTAGGGTTTCAGCGGTAAAGTGGCAGAGTCCTACTTGCTCGGGAGGAAGTTCTGGAGAAAGATCTGTTTACAGGGTGAAGGATCCTGTGAGTGCCGATTAGTGCTGGAATCCCTTGTCATTTGTCGAAAAGAGAGAGCAGAAACAGCGGACCTGAAGGAGAAATGGAGGCAAATGCGGGGAGGGGATAGATCCCCTCCTACAAGAATATAACAAAAGGGGAGTCGAGTAAGGAAAGGAATCGGAAGGGACCGAAGTCAAACGTTAGGGAAAACCCTGCAAAAGGGACCAGTTGGCAAACGAGACTCAATGGACAATGCCATCCAAAGGCATCCAAAAAACCCAGGTTTGTGATCCCAAATAATAAACTTGAAGATTACAGAAGCTATATGAAAGATTATGCTTTAATATGCAAGTTTGTAGGGTTTTGGCTGACTGAGAGAGACTTATCCAAGTGGATATAGCAGAGATGGAAACCGAAAGGCCATGTAGAATTAAAACTGGGAGCCAAGGGGTTTTTTACAGTCATCTTCTCGAATATAGAGGATAAGGAAAGAATTTTTGAAGGCGGACCTTATTTCATGAATAATGCGGGCCTGTTCATCTGACATTGGGAAGACTGTTACAACCCAGAAGCAGAGAAAATGCTAGCAGCAGCAATTTGGATCATGCTCTTTGGGCTCCCAATGGAATTCTGGGACCCTGAGATCCTAGAAGGAATAGGCAATGCAATAGGATCATTTGTGAAAATCGCAGAATCCACGAAAAGAGGGAGGTACACGTCTTATGCCAGGATCTGCGTGTATATGAATATAACCGAGCCCCTCCCAGAATTTATTGAACTGGAGTACCATGATGAGGTTTGGCAACAACCAGTGGACTATGAACACATTCCATTCTGATGTAGAAGATGCCACGAATATGGCCATCTCTATAGACAATGCCCTCTAAATAGAACAGAGGAACCAATAGACAGGAAAGAAAAGGCGATCCTCACCCCGGAGGACTCAGGTAGGGAAGAAGAGGGTTTCCAAGACGTACAAAACAAAAGAAAGGAAAGGAAAAATAAACCCCAGAGACAAGAAACTAGTAAAAACAGTCCCCTGGAGACGGAAAATAAGTTCAAAGCCTTACAGGAAGAAGAAACAGAGATGGCAGACGTGGAAAGCGAGGAGGAACTAATGGAAATAATAAAGGAAATGGAAAAAAAGGAATCAGGACAAGGTGAAGAAGCACAAGGAGGAGTAGAAGAGAATGGAGAACAAACAGAGGAACAAATCCAAATGGAGGTAGATTCTCAGAAAGAGAAAGGAGGAGAAGAAGAATGCATAATGAGAAAATTGCTACAGGAATGGAGATATCTGGATGAAAGGTTCATCCCAAAGGAACAAAAACAAGTATACAAAGAAGCTTTTCAAATATATAAAGAAAAAGCGGGGATAGATGTAGCAAATAAACTGGAACAGATAGGAAAGCAAGACACTCAGATAGTTGGAGTGGGAAGCTCTGGAAAAGCAGGGAAAAAAATAGGACGACTCTCAATAAATGAAACAATTCAAGAAGTGGAGGAAACGCTGGTAAATTTAGGAAGGGTAATACCTCTGTCAGAGGTATTTCACCAAACCTCAAAACTATTCAAATGATAATCACAAGCTAGAACATTAGGGGTCTTAATAGTAGGGGAAAACAAAGGCATTTGAGAGATAGACTAAAAAAAGACAAGCCAAGTATAATGATAGTCCAGGAAATGAAAATTAGCATGCAAAAAATGGAAGAAATAATTAGCAGATGGAAAATCCGGTATGAAATTATGGGACAGGACGCAGCAGGTAGCGCAAGGGGACTAGTAATCTTATGGAACCATGAAGAAATACAATTCAGGAATTGGATTAGTTATCCGCGAATCCTTTCAGGTATGTTTAATCTGATAGGGTCTTCAGAGTGGGTTGTTATGTCGGGAGTGTTGAACACAAAGGGTTCTTGCAGAATATAAGCTCAATCCAAAGACTCTATCATAATATGCCCTAGATAATCGGTGGGGATTTCAATATGATTGTGTCTTTAACAGAGAAGTGAGGAGGATTAAGAAAAACAAACCAAGATATGGAAGCTTTTAGAGAAATGATAACTAAGCAGAGATTGGTGGATATACAAACCATAAATGGTATACATACTTGGAATAAACGTAGAGGAGGAACAAGCCAAATTGCTTCTAGATTGGACAGATTCCTAGTGTTGGAACAAATCATGACGAAAGATGTTTACATAGAGGCCATGATTCTTCCTGCAATAGGTTCGGATCACTGGCCGATAAAGCTAGAAGTTGACCTTAAACAGAGCCCCAAGAGAAGACCATTCAGGTTTGAAGCCTTCTAGCTAAGAAACCAACAGTTTATGCTTAAAGTTGAAGAATGGTGGACTACGAGCAGCCAAAGTGGGAGAAGCAAGATGCAAACCTTCCAGTTAAAATTGAAGGAACTTAAAGGAAAAAATAAAAAATGGAACAAAGAAGAATTCAGGGACATATTCAAAGACCAACAAAGATTAGAGCAAAAAATGAATGAATTACAATAGCTGAATATAAAAGAGGGTAGAAATGAGGAGAGGAGTAGAGAAGAAGGAATGGTAATAAGTCAACTTGAGGAAAGAAGGAAACAAGAAGAGATCTTATGGAAACAAAAGTCACGTGTCCAGTGGCTGAGAGAAGGAGAAAGAAATACGAATTTCTTCCATCAGGCCATGATCCAGCATAGGCAGAGAAATAGGATCTTCTCAATTAAAAACAGGGAAGGACAGCGCATAACTCAGCATGACGAAATGGAGCAGGAATTGGTGGGGCACTTCAAAGGTATTCTCATTGAACCCCAGGGGAATAGAGAGGAGGCCATTGGAAGGATAAGCAATGAAATTCCAAATTTGGTGACCAAAGACCAAAACTTAGCCCTGATGAGAGCTGTTACCTTGGAGGAAGTTGAGGAAATAGTAAAAGGCATGAAACGTAACAAAGCTCCGGGACCTGATGGATTCACGGCTGAATTCTACCAAGCAAGCTGGCAGTTCATAGGAAAGGAAATCCTAGAAGTTGTTGAGGAAGCACGAAGACAGCAAAAGGTATGGCCAGGTCTTAATGCTACTTTCGTTTCTTTAATCCCTAAAACTGCTCATTCGGAAACTGTTGAAGGTTTTAGACCAATTTCTCTATGTAATGTCATCTATAAGATTATAGCCACCTTAATGGTCAAAAGACTGAAGCCAATCCTCCCTAGCATAATATCCCCTGAACAAACCGGTTTTGTTGAAGGAAGGCAAATCCTTGATGGTGTAGTAGTTTCTCAAGAAATAATACATTCTCTGAAACAGAAAAAGGAACCAGACATGTTGATAAAATTGGATCTATCCAAAGCATATGACCGCTTAAATTGGAGGTATCTGGAGTCGATCCTTTTGGCATATGGTTTCTGTCACAAGTGGGTGAAGTGGATACTTAGCATGATTTCCACACCTAATTTCTCCATTCTTATGAATGGTTCCCCAACTATGACATTCAATGCTTCAAGAGGCCTGCGGCAAGGAGACCCCTTGTCTCCTTTCCTGTTTATAATAGCGGCTGAGGGATTGGGAAGATATATCAAAAAATAGCTCAGAGAGAGGAAATTAAAAGGGCTGAGACTGTGGGGAAATAACATCCCTATCACATACTAGCAGTTCGTAGATGATATCATGATTTTTTGTAAGGTATCCTTGAGAGAGGTCAAAAGGATTAAAGAGGTTTTAGACCTATTCATGGAAACATCAGGCACTGAGATTAATAAGGACAAGTCGAACTCCATTATTTTCAACACTCCTGAAACTGTCAAAACGCATCTGATAAGAACATTGGGGTTCATAAAGGGAGAATTTCCAACAAAATACCTGGGAACCATACTTGACGTAAAGCCTCTACGGATTGCTAATTGGAAACCAACTATTGAGAAGCTCAAGAATCGGTTATCTAGTTGGTCTTTTCGGATGCTGAACATAGCTTCACGTCTTGTTCTTCTGAAATCAACTCTACAAGCAATCCCAATTTACCCACTATCAGTTATGGCAATCTCGAAAGGAGCAAGCACCAAAATGGTTGAAATCTTCCGGAACTTCTTATGGGGAGGGCCAAATCAGCAGAAGAAGTGGGCATTAATTTCTTGGAATAGTCTAACAAAACCAAAGGAGGCAGGGGGACTAGGAGTCAAAGACCCACTTCTGTTGAACCAAGTCCTAGCGGCGAAACTATGGTGGCACTAGATGAAAGGAGGTAAGGATTTATGGAAAGAGATATGGACGTAGAAATATTCAATGCCAACCACAACTGAAGGAATTTTGAGAAAGGAAGAGATGCCAAAAGGATCCATGATATGGGATATGGCATGCCAGAACAGGAATATTATAAATATGCATGCTTTCTGGGACGTCAGAAATGGCAGGACAGCAAAATTCTGGGATGAGGCCTGGCAGCAGAGGGAAAGAATGATGGACATTCAGGGGTTGCAAATCATCTACAGAGAAGCGCAGGCCAAAGGCTTAACCTATGTAAAAGATTATTGGAAGGAAGGAGGCGAAAATGAGATATGGAGGGAATGGAAAGACCCTGGGGACTGGGCTGATAATATTAGTGATGATATCAAATCAAGAATAATAAAAGAGATGGATTCCAGAAGGATCAAAAACCGAATAGGGCCGGATATCCTCAGATGGGGCGGACCTACAAAAGGTTTATTCATGGTTAAGGAAGCATATCTTATAAAATCTAAACATATGATGGAAGAACAGACTCGTGACTGGAAGCAATTATGGAACAACAAATGGTGGCCAAAGATTACAATGTTCACCTGGCTGGTGGGAAAAAGTCGCATCCTGACTTGGGATCAACTCCAGAAATGAGGATTCCAAGGTCCATCAAGATGCAACTTATGTAAGCAAGACATAGAAACTCAGGAACATATTCTAAACTCTTGTCTGATAGCTCAGGAACAGTGGGAACAGATCAGCAGCCTCTTTGGAAAAACGAACCGTAACCCCCAAAATGTTGTCCAAACTATCTTCCATTGGGGAAGGGGGCAATTTCAAAGCCCGGTTGTGAGAAGAGCCTGGAATCTGGATGTAGGATTCAACATATGGACCATCTGGAAAGAACGAAATAGAAGGATATTTCAAGACAAGATTATTTCTTCGGAGGAGATATGGTAGAGAACGCGAAAACTAATAAAAGAAACTATCCTCTCAGATTCTTGGAGCCAGGAGGATTGGAATACGAGTACAGAAGAGGACCGAATTCTAAGGAAGCTAAATATAAACCAAACGATGGTTTATCCTCAGCAGCAAAAACCACATAATATTCAGAACCAAAGTCCAATAGTGTTTGTCCGACCTCAGGGAGGTTTTATTAAACTGAATTTTAATGGAGTGTCAAAAGGGAATCCTGGCCTGGCGGGCTATGGTGGGATTTTTAGAGATAGTCAAGGCCAAATGAGGTGGATTTATGCTGATCGTGGAGGCATGATGACTAATAATGAAGCAGAATTCATGGCTGCATACCAAGGAGTCAAGATTGCAATAAGAAATGGATACAGGAAACTAGAACTAGAAGGGGATTCAACTTTAGTTATTGAAACAATAAGAAAATTAAATGATGGGAAAGCCTGGGAATAGGTGACCAAGAGCTAGAGCACAGCATGCCTCATTCAGGAAATAGCAGATTCAATGAAACATATTGAGTACAAGGTTATACACCATGTTAGGAGAGAAGGCAATAAAGCTGTTGATTACTTGGCGAATTGGGGCTGCAATGATATGAATGGAAAAGTAGATAGCATATGGCCATCACAGATGGAAGGGACTCGATGGGAGGAATTAAACATCATTACTAAGCAGGAAAATGATGTCAAAGTATCGATATGACAAAGGATACAAGCAGACCCCGATCGAGGTGGAGAAAAGGAACAGGCACAGAGTAATGATAGAAGGCATAGGTTGTCAGTACAAACCTCACTCCTGGGCAATCATGTTAGAGTATTCAGGGAGCGATTTAAGAGAAGAAAGGATCCCGAGATAAGTCACCATGTTAATTATGGTAACTAGAGGGAAAGGAAACGACGGCGGAGTGCTGAGGACGGGCAGACGAGGTGGCAATAGAGCAAGGAGAGCCGATGAAGACAGCGAAGCTAATAAATTCAGGACATGCAAGTTGGCGAAGGTGGCTGAGACTGGAGGTAAAGTGTGGGAATACTGTTCCCAAATAGAGTAAGCGAATATGGCGGAGGGCGGCAGGAAGGTAAGAGTTGAGAGGGAGGAGGCTGGTAGAACGATGAGGAATCAGGGTAATCAGAGGAACCAGGAGGATGATAGCATACAGGGAACAGAGAAATATCAGAGGGTTAAAGAGAGCGAGGAAAGGATCAGGAGGAAGGTTTAGGCGAGGACGGAGGATGAAGGAATAAACAGAGAAGGTGAGATGAGGCAAGGGCAGGATGAAAGCAGAGGGAGAGGGAGGTTCGAAGTTGGCCAAGGAAGCCAAAGTAATAAGCGACAAAGCCATCCTAGAAGAGGTAAGAGCAGAGGCAGCAGAGGCCGTGGAAGAACCAGGCAAGCTGAGAGAACAGAAAATGAAACGCAACCCCCCATCCAGCGGAAAAGAGGGCGTTGAATAATGAATCAGATGGCCAGAGAGGCAGAGCGCGTGTACAACAACGAAGCCAATGAGGATATAAGAAGAATTATATAAAATTTGGAAAAGAACGTTCTGGAGGAGGCCTCCGATCCTGAGATGGAAGACTGGTGCTCCCTTCTGCTGGACCCAGGTAATACCAGGGGTCGCCTCTCTCAGTATAAACAGGAGTTACATATATACTAGGTAATGAAGTGCCTGCTGGCCAAGGCAATGGAACAAATTGTGGAGGAAATGACGGAGATTGCACAAGGGTACCCAAGCCTGAAAGGGAAAATGAAGAGTCTGCATTTCGCGCTGCTGAATCAGGGTAGGCAACTTGAGGATATCAAAAGAAGCCTGAAACTATTATCCAAGGCGCACTGCGAGGAAGAGGTGAAACTGGAGATCATGGATGATTGATTTGCTATGCTATGTCTTCAATTTGAAATGATAAGGACCATTAGAAGTAGTTTTGGCCCTGTTTGTAGTATGTATTAGGTGGTAAAGAGGTATCTCTAATGTGTTGTTAGTTTGTTAGTTAGTTTTCAACTGCATGTGCTCATTCCAGAGCTGTGAGATGATAAACTCTATCTTTTGGAGGTTTCCATATCCAATTTCCCTTTGGGGCAGATGGTGGGTCTCTGTGTATGTACATAGTTTCGTGAACTGTTGTTAATAGAAAAGGATCTGCCT